>PVKE010053580.1:0-10006 GCA_004027555.1 Craseonycteris thonglongyai | reverse complement strand
CCTCACTTATAGGTGGAATATAAAAGTGAAAGAAACAAAGACACAGAGACCTATGGACACACTCAATAGCTTGGTGATTGCCAGAGGGAAGGGGAGGAGGGGGGAGGGAGAGTGGGAGGGGAAGCAGGATAGGACACCAGCATTATGGACACACTCAATGGTTTGGTGGTTACCTGGAGAGGGGGGAGGAGGGGGGAAGAGTTGTGGGGGCAGGTGGGAGTGGGCACTAGATATAAGGTGATGGAAGGGGAACTGATACTGAGTGATGGGCACATAATACAATGCATGAATGATGTGATGTGGACTTGGACATCTGTAAACTATCTAATTGTTACCAACCAATGTAACCTCATCAAATTTAACAATAAATTTAAAAAAAAAAAAAAAGAAAAAGAAAAGCTTGCAATCATCCGAGACTCAGCCTCCTCTCTCCACATTTACTTACTTTATTTTCTTACGAGGTCAGCACCTTAGCAGTCCTGGCCTACACAGGTGTCGTCCATCCTCTGAGCTCTCAACACCACTGTTCTGCCTGATCTGGTCACTGCCTACCTCTCGTAGTTAGACACCCTCCCTCCTTTTCTCATTATGTAACAATCTCTGCCTCTTTGTCCTGCTTTCCTTCTCTAACACTCTAATCTCACACTCATCCACAAACACCCTCCATCCCTGTGCTCCAGTGATACAGAAGTTTTTGAGTTTCCCAAAACTCCCAGGCTATTTTATATCTATTTATATCCACACATACAACATATTACCACTCTCCCATCTATTTCCTTCTACTAAGCTTGAAGTCCCCATAAAGACTTAGGGCATATTATATCTGTCTTTGTATCTTACCGTAAGGTATATTACCAGCATACACAAGATAGTATAAACATTCATGCAAGTGACACATCATTTTATTAGAAAAGTTTTTTAACTAAGTAAGGTCCTTGAAGTATATGTGGAGTCTGGCTCCTTCAGTGAAATGCAATATTTGCTAATACACCATAACAACTGAAATGCAAACACTTTCTTTTATAATGGCCAACAGAGGCAGAATACCTTTTATAAACAACTAGTATTTAAAGTGTAAACAGAAATAACTTTAGTAATTACTGCAGACATGTTTTTTAAAGTCATCTTAAATACTTTTACTAGATACACAAAATTACTCTGCCCCAGGAAGTTGTTTTGGGCTAATATCTATTTTTATACAGGTGTCCCATCATTTTTCATAAAACATGTCAACAAACCTACTAAATTTAAATCAAGAATGCTATGATGGCAAATGAGTTACTAGTGAATGTCTGAATTAGTTTTACTCCTGACATCTAGTTCCGAGTTGTTCCCTCAGTAGTTGCTGAGTGCCTTGCTCTGGGCCAAGTTAGATTCTAGGTACCGGAAATACATCAATGGAAAATGCAGAAGCCCCTATGCTCATGAAACTTAATATTCTAGTGGAGAAAGACAATTTTTAAATATACAACGACATCAAATATACATGCTAGTTGTTGGTAAGTTATTATACTGAAAAACAAAGCCAAGTAAGGGATGATAGATATGAAATAGGGGCGAGATGCTATTTAATATGGGGCTGACATCTAAGTAGAGATCTAGAGGAAGTGAGCCTTGAGGAAATCCAGTGGAAGAGTGGTATAAGAGGAGAAAATGGCAAGTGCAAAGGCCCTGAGGCAGAAGACTATTTATTGTACTGAAGGTGGCCAATGAAGCAGAATTATGTGTAGATAATGTCAAAGATCATGATAAAGACTTGGCATTTCACTCTGGGAAAGAAGGGAAGTCAATGAAGGGGTATGAGGAGAAAACTAACATAACTGACTAATCTTAACAGGGTCATTCTGGCTGCTATATGGAAAACAAAATGTACGGGAGAGGTAATGGGCTCAGGCCAGGATGGTGGTTCTGACAGTAGTGGTAAAGATGGTGAGAAGTTGGATTCTGGGAGTGACCCAAAGGTAGCACCAAGAGGATATGCTGTTGGACTGGAGGTGGCATTGAGAGAAAGAAGAATCAAGGTAACACTATAGTGTTAATTTTTAAAATGTAATATTCCCATGATGCCTCAACATATAAATGGGTTGTGAGTGTCCTGCCAGGTGACCAGTGTGATCAGGCTGGTCCTTGCCACAGGTTCCCCTTCTTGCCCTCTCCTGTGACCTAGTGACAAATGAACCAATGAGATCCCCTCTTGGCTTCTGCTGGTACAGTGACCCTCAAATAATGTGGGCTTACAGGTACCGACCACTGTGCAGTCAGAGATTCACGTATAACTTTTGACTCTCCCAATTTTTAACTACTAATAGCCTACAGTTGACTGGAAGCCTTAATGATGACATAAATTGGTGATGATTAATACATATTTTTATGTTATGTTTATTATGTGCTATAGTCTTACAGTAAAGAAACTAGAGAAATACTTTTTAAAAATCATAAAAAAAATACATTTACAGTATTTATTTTTTTAAAACCTGTGTCTGAGTGGACCCACGTAGTTCAAACCCATGTTGTTCAAGAGTCAAATGCATACTCCACCAAATCACCCATAAGGCATTTGACCACAGTTGCTCTCTCAGCTCCTCAAGTGCTGGGCTGAGCCTCCTCCCATATGGCTCTGAGTGGTGTGCTATGCCTCCCTCTCTAGGACCTGCGAGTGTAATAAATCCTCTAATTTCATATGCCTCTCAGTGTAATTTATGTGGATGTGTTGGACTGACCTTTAAAGACTCCACAAGGGGACTCACTCCCCACTTACATTAAAACACCAATGCTGTGGTGTGAGCAACTGGTAGAAAGGGATCATTGTTTCTGAGACAGGAAAGACTACACAGGAAGAGCAGGTTTGGGAAGTGGTTCTGACAGCAGTGATGATTTGGAGGCCTTTCATCTGCCAGATAACAGGTGTATTATCATTGCAATCGTGAACTAAAGACATCTGTCTTGAAAAGGAATGAAAACTGCTAAGAAGAAGATAGAAAATCTATAAATGTTCACTGTTGGTGATAAGCAAATTCACAACTGAAATTTGCTTGTTCAGTTTCTCACTCACACATGTGACAGTTTACTGAAATTCTGGGGGTCTTCTGTGCTTATCACCTATGTGTCTTCTTATAACTAGAAGTCCAAGCTTCCATGCTTCTCAATCACTGTCCCCTCACTAATCTTCAGGGGCTGGTCTCACCAAGAACACTAAGGCCTTGGGCTCCTAACCAGTCACCGAGTCATCTAACATCAACATGAGATGTGCGACCAAAGCTCAGCCCTGGATGGACAGACAGCAAGAAAAGTGTGGCATATTAAACACACTGCATAGTACACAACTAAAAAATATTACAGAGCCAAAAAAACTGTGTCTCTGTGAAATTAGAGTAAAAGCGTATTTTGACACTACCTGTCTAAGCAGAGAACTATTCTGGAACAGAACATTTTAAGAACTGCCATTCCAAATCAAAGCAAAAGAAATAAAAACAAAAACACACAAAATGCAACAAAAACTACAAAACTATATATAGTTGGTATAGTAACCAGTGATTATATCCCCACAATTGGGCTCAATCATATGGAGGAAAAGCAAAATGAAACAGCCATTTCTCCCTGGAAAAAAGGGCACATGTCTAAGTTAACATCTCTGACTATCTAAGAAAAGGTTTGCAGAACTCTTATTCAGTAAATCAGGCAATGTGCCAACTCAAAGAACACCTACCATTGATTTAATGTTGGATATTGTATCACATGTTTCAGCCAGATGCTTCTTACCATATTTTGAAGTTCATGGTTATGACGGGCTGACAACACATCAACAACCACATCATAGTAACCAGATTCCCACCAAGGATGTAAGGTCAACCGATCTAGAAATAAGCAACAATAAACTAGAAATGTCAATTTCTAAGTTCAATATTTAACATAAAATGTTTATTACAAAATATATGTTCATGTGTAGAAAAAACAAATACAAAGGAAAAAGCTTTTATTAAGACACCCACAGATGCACCATCCAAAGATAACTGTTATTAACATTTTGATGCAGAATCTTCTTGTCTTCCACACATATGTATTCATGGTCACATAATTATTTATATGAATTATTCAAAACAAACTAGATGTTTCTGGCAAGAATCAGTTTAAAAAGGGAATGTAACACAAACCATAGAAGAGTGGACAATAAAGGTCAGGCAGGCCATAGTCAGAATCCTGGCTGTTTTGTATGGTAGACTCTCCATTAACTGAAACTCAAGGGGTTGCTTGAGTTCTGTTTAACGAAGAGTCTACTTACATTTATCCAGCATCTACCCATCACCGTGGGTGCCAGTTAACTGGCAGTCTATTGTATTACATATAAAAGTTATTTAACTTGAGTCTCAATTTCCTTAACTACTATTGGGTATAAAAATACTGCTCATAGAGTTGTTATAAAAATTAAATGAGATAATGTATATAAAGGTCCTGGTTTGGTACCAGGCAAATAGTATGCATTCAATGGCAACTAACAATGAAGACAAAAACGTGCTTTCAAGATGAAGTTCTGCATTAATATTAGTTATTAGGTTTGAGAGATGAAGCTGAAAGACTCCCATGCTGGAAAGTACCAGAACCCTTATTAACTCCAATAAACTGTAGATCCAGCAAACCTTTTATCATGGACTGAATACTATGAAGAATGAGGGGAAGCAACATTTCCAGTAAAAAAAATTAAAAAATAAAAATTAAATGACAAATCATGTGAATGGCTCATTTTTACTGTCATAAGGTGTAATAAGATTAAATTTAAAATTTGCTCCTTAGAAAGAAGACAGAAAGGAAACACAGTTTGTCTCTGGTTTTTGTCACCAGTTTCAAAGCTTGAGAGCTACAAGCTTATAAATAGTTCTGGTGAGGAATCCATTCTGTCTTTCTCCAATGGTGGGAACTGATTGAAAATATTTCTAAAAATAAATTATTGAAGGCCAAGGGTCTTTACTACATTAAATGCAGTATTTTATATGCCATAGGATCTAGGTATTCAGACAAAAGACAAATAAACATGCTGGCATCTTTTTCAAAGGACCAATCAATAAAAAAATCTGGGACAGATTCTTCTAACAGGACAATGTAAAGACATTACATTGTCACAATTATAGAAATACAAGAGTCTCTATGTAGATAGTACAGTTGACTCTTAGTTAACCAGCACCCATAAGTATGAGTAGATGATGGGTAAATGTAAGTAGACTCTCCATCAACTGGAACTCAAGCAACCAGCATGAGAGTGCACCAGTTTTTTGAAATTTTGATTAAAGTACAGTCTACTGTATTTTTCACAATTGGTATGTTTCTAAAAGGGCACTTCAATTCTAAATGAAATAGATTCTGGTTATTTCACCCTATAACAAAACCTGTACTTAAATTAGTTCTTCTATAAAGGCATAATTTATTTTTAATGTTAATCTAAATTTTCATAGATTAAGCACACTTATTTAGAAGCCATATTTATTGAACACCTACTATGTACTATGTATTGAGTACCATTTAATGCTCGCAACCCTATGAGGTAGGTAGTGTCAGGCTCCTTATGAAACAAATGAGGGAACAGACAGAATTCAGTAAATTTCCCTCAGTCAAACACCAAGTAAGTGGCTAGGCTAGGATTTGATCCTGAGCAATCGAGTACTTTTCTTCATCAATATTCTATTCCATAGCTGAATCTAAATTCTGACCTTTTATCCACAAGTGAGTCATTGAAAATGCTTGTTAGCACTTTAAATTACATTAAATTCATGGCCCAGGAACAATTTTTTCTTATACACCACTATCTATATCTCTAACTATATACGCATATAAATATATAACTATATAGTGAAAGTTGCACTTACTGATGGAACTAACTCTAAAGGAGTCTGAACTTGGAGAATAATTTAAATCAGTGGTGTCCAACCCTTTGTCTTCCCTGAGGCACAATACAGAAACATTAAGAGCAGCTGATGAGCTTAGAAAAAGAAAGTCACAAAGAAATCTCATAGGGGATGCCAAATGGCTTGGTGGGTTGACTGCTCTTTTTGCAGCCCTGAGGTCCAAGGATCATGCCCTGGCCCTGGCCCGTGCGAACTCATATGCTGAAGTGGGGTGTGCCCAAGTTTGGTTTTTGCTCGGGTGCTCCCTATGTGGGAGGACCCCCAGTTTGGCTCCTGTCCAGGCATGGTTCCCATGTAGGAAACCCACATAGATCGCTGGGGTCATGGACAAGGCGCCCTGTCTGGTTCCTGCCCTGTGCATCTCATGACCACCTGCAGAGTGAAACTATATTGAAAACTAATGATGTACAGCTATGGAGACTGCTCCGGGCCCTCCCCCTACTCTCTCTCTCTGTTAAAAACAATGAAAATAGATCTTTAAACAAATCTCGTAATGTTTTAAGAATTTATGTTGGGCCACATTCAAAGTCATCCTGGGCCACAGGTTTGACATGCCTAATTTATATGCTTATGTACAATGTGTAATTTTGTCCCATCCCCTCACTTTCTTTTCCATAGAAATATTAATAGCAAGCATATTTTAGTGACAAGAGTGTGACAAATGTAGTAACCAGACATATCTCACACTGAATTCATAGTCAACATACTTCACAGTATTAGTGAGAATCACCTGTGCCTCAGTTTCCTAGTCAGAAAAGACAGGTATTTAAACTTTTTAGGTATTCTATTTCATCTGTTTCAGAATGTCTTCTCAAAAGATTACAGGCTGCAGAAGAAGGAATATCCCATTTAACCTAAATATCTCATTTATCTGACATCAGAAAACAAGGTTACTTCACACAAATGAAATTTCAAATCGAAACATCCCTTTATGTCAAATATAATTCCTTAATTTGAATAACCAAAGTAGATCTTTTAGAAATGAATTACATGAAATATAACCTTTTCTTGGTGACAAAATCTCCATAAAACATTTCTCAAATCATTCCCTTTCTCACCATTAATTGTAGTCACCTGTTCAGGTAAGTTTTTTTTCTTTCACCTGGACCATTACAATGGTATCCCAGTTGTTTCTCCTTAACTTTTCATACCACTCCATCTCAAAGAAGAGTTTCCTAAAAATAAACAAACAAACATGAAGTTGACAACACATCACGAGAAGCTCATTGATTATGGCTGTAAGCTACTTCTGGATCTTATTCTGCTACTCTCAGCCACTGCCAAACTTTCCTGATACTAATCCATGTATGAACTGCTTCTGTTGAACTGCTTCACTTTATAAGCAGTTCTTTCCCTCAGAGGAGATGTAAATGGAAGTTTTTCACCTTTTAGAGAACTTCTACTTCCATATATATTGAAAAAGAGGTTTCTAAACACTCAAGTAAAAAAGAAGAAAAAAAAGCCTGTTATATAAATAAATTTGGTATAATTACAGGATAGAAAATCATTTTTGTATATTGACAAAAACCAAGTGCAGTTCTATACACTAATAATGATTGAAAAAGAAATTACAAAAACAATACTATTTACACACACAGCAAACAAAAATTAAAATACCTAGGACTAAATTTAACCAAGGAAGTAAAATATGTGTACACTGATAACCATAAGACACTGATGAAAAAGACTGAAGACACAGATAATTGAAAAGATTTTTGAGAGAAAAAAGATGGTGGCATGAGGGAAGAACCCCGATACCTACCTGGGAAGGGACTTATGAACAAAGGGGAAATCCACAGGGGAAAGAGGGAAGGGGAAAGAGCAGTTCGGGGACAGGAACGCGGAGTGCGGCCCAGAGCTGGAAAATACAAAGGGGGACTAGGGGACTATGGTCAAAGTGGAGCTAGATCAAGGGCGGGCTGGAAGCCCCACAAGACTGTGGAGAATTTAACTTCAGAACTCAAGGGGCGGCACACGGTGCCCTAATCAGATCACGGAGCCTGAGGTGGAACAGGGACTGTGGAGCAGGGTGGCTGCATTTCCTGGGCCGGCCGGGAGAGAGTAGGGCACCAACCCACAGTAGCTCGGCACTCCTGATTTACAAAGGAGACACAGCTGAGCTCCTAGAGTTGACTGTGATGGAGCCCCTTTTGAAGACAGGGCTCTTGGAGTGAGGGCAGTGGCTTGAGTTGGCTCGAAGGCAGCACGTTCGGCAGCATCAGACGTGCTTAGAGTGAATCTGGAGGTCTTTGAGACCCAGTAGAGCCACTGGCAGAGCTGCAGCCTGAGCCTCTGCCAAGCCCAGCCCGCACCGCTGCTGAGCTTCCACCCAGCAGGCCAGATCACAAATGCGATTAAAGTAAAAGCAGCCAATCAGAGGGGAGAAAGACCGGCTCACGGACACGATTGAAAAGCAGCTGTTCAGAGCAGAGAAAGACCCTCTGCCAAGCCCCACCGGCTCCACTGCTGAGCGGCACCTGGCGAGGCTGGCTCACATACGAGATTAAAAAGCAGCTGATCAGAGGAAAGAAAGACCAGTGGGCAGGCTCACAGATGGGATTAGAAAAGCAGCCGAGCAGAGGGTGAAAGACTGGAGCCCTGGTGCCCGGCCCACACTGAACCACCAGCTCCCCTGCTGACAGAGGAATCTACTATTGTGTCTCAGGCCCACCCTAGCTCCTACTAACGTGCACCCAACCCCCTGCCCACACCCTCACTATCTGGCCTTCTAACAGCTAAGACAGCAACCTGAAAAGAAACACCAGGACACAAAAACTGACTGCTTCCCCCAACTCTCTCCCAAAATCTCTTCCTCCCAAAACTGAACCCATAAGAAAAAATAAAAAAAAGCCCATCTGATAGACAAACCCCCAGAGGGAAACATACTCATGCATAAAGCAAAAAGAACCACATCAAACACAATGCACACCTCAGAATCCAAAGCCCCTATAGAAGATCAGGGGCATTCTTTAGAAAAGGAGCTTGCACACGGGAATAAAATCTAAGTGAAACAGAATTCAGGACTGCAATACTGAAGATACTCACAGAGCTCAGTAAATGCTGGCAAAGTACCGTGACACAGTTAAATGACCTCAACAAGAAATTTTCTGAGCAAAATGAGTACCTTACCAATAAAATTGAGAAGTTAGATGGGAACCAAAAAGGACTCCTTGAAATGAAAAACATACTAAGAGAGCCGGAAAAAAAATTGACCAGCATAGGAAACAGGGCTGACCAGCTAGAGGAAATAATTAGTGAGATCAAAGATAGAAACCTGGAAATGTCACAGAGGGAAGAAGAAAGGGAAATGAGAATCAAGAGAAATAAAAGAACCCTACAAGAACTCTCTGACTCCATCAGAAAGAACAACATTAGAATAATAGGGGTTCCAGAAGGAAGTGAGATGAAATCTTCTCAGAGTCTACTAAAACAAATAGTGGATTAGAATTTTCCTAACCTGTGGACAGAACTAGAAACACAAATTCAAGAGGAAAACAGGAGCCCTAACTACCTAGGCCCTAGCAGATCTTCTCCAAGGCACACTGTTCTGAAGATAACAAAAACCCAAGACAAAGAAAGAATCCTCAAGGCTGCCAGGAAAAAACAAAATATAATTTTCAAAGGAAAAACTATCAGGCTGTCACCAGATTTCTCAGCAGAAACTCTGAAAGCCATGAGGAAGTAAAGCCCAATCTTCAAAATAATAAAAGAGAAAAAGTTCCAGTCAAGAATTAACTATCCAGCAAAACTAACCTTTACATATGAAGGAGGAATTAAGGCCTTTTCAGATATACAAAAGCTGAGGAAATTCTCCAGCTCAAAACCGGAACTCCAAGAAATACTGAAGGAGGCTATTCGACCTGAATCAAGAACTCAAAATAAATGGAGAAAAGTTGGGACAACAAAAAAAAAGAAGAAGAAATGGATACAGGATATCCTCATATATCAATCATCACCCTGAATGTAAATGGACTGAATTCACCAATAAAGAGGCACAGGGTAGCAGACTGGATTAAAAAACAAAATCCAACCATATGCTGCCTACAAGAGACACACCTCAGCCACAGGGACAAACATAGACTCAGGGTCAAAGGATGGAAAACAATACTCCA
>PVKE010053579.1:0-10006 GCA_004027555.1 Craseonycteris thonglongyai | reverse complement strand
GAAAAAAGCCTCCACACTATATCCTCCCTCTGTGACCACTCGGAAGGTATTAGTTATCCAGGACCTAATGTCGTCACTGATTCATTGATTGACTACTCACTGTATAAGCTGATATATGAAAAGGCACAGTTGAACAAAGTTTTCTCAGCAACGATCCAAACATTATCTCCATAAAGGATGTCAGGGAAACTGGTAGCATTTCCAGTGTTGTGTCAGAGAAACTGGTAGCATTTTGTAATAGCAATAAGTGTCTCTATTTGCCTTGTAGTCTTTTCACAAAACAGCCAGAGTGATCATGGACAGTGTGAGGGAAGAAGAGATATTATTAGCTCATACATTTTGAGGATCTGAGTGCTGGCAATCTAGTTCCCATTTATTGGACATATGCAAAGTGCTAAGCACTCTCAGAACTCAGTTCACTTGGCTCTCAACAGCACTCTGTGAAAGAAGCACTATTTTCCTATCTGTGCTCCATCAGTCCCTGAAGCACAGATGTGATTCAGAGATTAGCTCACAATAACACAAACAGTAAGCCGTAGAATCTGTGTTTGAACTTGAGCTTTATGGCTGAGAGTCCCTTGTTCCTTCTACTGTAATCTCCAGTAACCTGGGGAGTCATGTTTACCCATCATTGGGTTAGAAGATTTAAAATGGCTCCCACAGCTATAAAAAGTTAAGATATTGTGATTGGATCACATAATTCTGGTTCACTGAGATAGTAGTAGATGCTCAATAAAATGATGACTTGAATTAGTTGGCACAACTTCTTACCTCTTAATATATATACAGCATTTCTTCTCCCCATAGCAATGGAAAACTTTTCAAGTAAAGCCAGAGAGGGAGAAAAATTGGGGGTCCCACAGAAGTATCAGAACTTATTCAAATAGTTTGTGCCATTCTTAAAATAAATAAGCCAACGAAGCATGCCAGTCAGTACTGGTTAGTATAGTTAATGTGGCTTTTTGTGTGTCTATGATTAATATTACTGCTAAATTTTTAAAATAAAAATTCTACCCAGTTATATGTGTTAATAGGGTAAGAAGATGCTAGACAAAGGATTAGAGCAATGGCCCTCAACTGGGAATGATTCTCTCTCCCACCCCTAGGGGACATTTGTTAATGCCCAGAAACATTTTTTGTTGTCACAACAGGGGATAAAGATGCTACTGGCATTTAAAGAATAGAGGCCAGGATATGGCTAAACATCCTAAGATACACAGGACAGCTTTCATAACAAAGAATTATTGACCCTAAATATCAATTGTGCTAAGGTTCGAAACCCTGGTTTAGAGTATTAATATTAAGGGGGAGAAATGACAAAGAGTAAAGAAACTTTGTTGAATTTACAATCTCAACCTGAAAGTGTGTTCAGGCTAGAAATTGTGATGAGTCATATTGTTAGTTTGACTGAACAATTATTTCAGCATTTTTCATAGTTTAATAGGATTAGCCTCATAAAAAATTTCAACCAGATGGAGGTAAACTTCTGGAAAACAACAATGATAACAAGTAGCATTTTTTGACCACCTACTTATGCCAGACATTTACCTGATGCTTTATAAACCCCTTATTTAATCACCACAACTCTGAAGTATGCATAGTTATGCCCTTTATATACAATAAAATATTGGCTGTAAAAGATTGAGTGGTGTGGCAGAGTTATTTATTTCTGTATTCACCAAACCGCATTTCCTTTTCCTTCTGGACATACAAAACATATTGTCCATCTTCTCCTGCAATTAAGTGGGACTGTGTCACTGTTCCTGGGCAAGAAAATATGGATAAAGTGAGATATGCTCTTTCGGGACTGGCTTCTAAAAATGCGTTTGTGCAGTCACCTGAATGTCCTCTCTTCCTTCAGCTGCTGGCCAGATGCAGAGGATCCAAGAGAGGACTCCTAATATGAATCCCTGAGTGACTGTGTGGAGCAGAACTCCAAATGCCCCTCTTGAGACCTTAATGTAAAAGAGAAGGGGAAGCTTTATTTCATTTAGCCACTTAAAAATTGGGATTGTTTCTTGAAGCAGTTAATGTGCCCTGATTAATAGAAGAAGTTTATAAGTAAGTTGGAACTCGAACCCATGTTTTACTGACCCCAGTACCCCCATTCATGACTACTACATTATTCCACAAATAAATGATTATTAACTTTTTTAAAACAAGTACAAAATACTTTCAAGAAATAGAAGAAAAAAGATGTCTATAATTTTGTGTTTCTTCTAGATAGAAAAAAACAAAGTATATAATTATCATTGCATTTTTCTCATTATGAAGATTTATAAATTGATATAAACACACTCCTCAGAAGCAGATAAAAAAGTATGAGTTTATGATTATTACATGAATAGATACTATTATTGCCATGTTCTTCAAATATTAAATAGATGCCTACTAGCTGTTCTGCTTTCCAAACACAAAACACAAGTAAATAGATTACAAAAATTTTAGGAAAAAATATGGAAAGGAGATAGAAAACATTTCTAGATTAAAGAAAATAGTGTTGCTTACCCATTGCTTCTCCAAATCAAATTAAAATGCTGAGTGTTAATGAGTAATAGGGGCTATGAACTAGAAAGACAAACATTGCATTTCCAAGGAGGAGAACAAAGGAGAGCACCCCTAAAAAGATTATGACCATGGTCACTAGACTGAGAACTCCTTCATAGAAAAGATCCAATTTTATTAGAATATTTTTGGCTTCCTCCAGGATACAGTCGGCATTCAAATATCTACAGGGTGAATCTGAATAGTACTATAATAGTACTATTATAATAGTACTATTATTACATTTATAAAACTTAAACACAACGAACACATGCTAAATTTGTTGGTAGGTAGGTTTCCTTTCACTTCTTGCCACTAACATTTTCATTGAACTCAACACATTGAGCAGATATTACTGCAATGGCAATCATTTTATGTGGCATGACATGCTAAGATCAAAAGTAGTTGGAGCTCATGCCGTTTCCCTGAAATTATGTACTTGCTAAAGGTAAGAAATTTTCTTGTATAGCATCAACTTCCATGGCATTAATCTAAGGACTTGCCCATGAAATGAAGTTTTGTGCTCTCTCAAGGACATTTACAAAATATCTTGATTCTGCATGTAACATTGGGGGGGGGGGGCTTTTTTGTTTTTAAGCTTATAAGCTTATTGTCAATAATATTTTAGCTTATTATAGATCATATTGTAGCTTACTGTTAAGATATTTTCTTATAACTTATGTGTGATTTATTTATTCATTCATTTATTTATCAGACATTTTACTATCTATCCCATGCTGTGCTCAGGAGACACCAGTTATCCATCTCCTCAACCTAATCTCAATATTAAAATATTCTAGCATGAGTAACAAAAAGTTCATAGTTTAGTGGGAAAGGTAGATATATAAAAAGGCAATTTACACAATAATTTGATAGAACATGGACATAGACTGACTAGTAAAAAATGATGGTCTTGTCTGTCCTACCAAAAATGTATTTGCATTAACTGGGATCAGGTCTGAATTTAACATTTGTTTTTTCTCAAAATTATTATTAATTTGCCTTCTTAATTAAATTTCCAATATTGTCAGTTATTTAATTGATAATGTTTAAAGAAATGCATTGCTGCAAAGCTTCTTGCACTATTTTTTTGCATTCTCTGGGATTATAGGGAAGGGTTCATCCTAAGGATGGTCTCCTCCCTTCCTTCACTGCATGGAGGAGGAAGTGTGCCAAGGGGCATGGGTGAGGAGCTGGTTATGGAAAGCTGGGTATAGGACCTGGGTCTCTGTCCCTTCCAGTTTCCTTCCACAGGGCTACACTGCTAATCCCAGTAGCGGGTTTCATTAAACATTAGCCATCCCCCAGAAGAAAATGAGCACGTGAAGGTCACCCCACACAATATGGATACGTTACTGAACCTCTGGATGACTCATCTTCTACAGCACAACCAAGTCTTTAAAAAACGTTAAACCAGATCCCTTTAATTATACCAATCCATCTGCTCAGTTGTCCCCACTTGTGTTTTCCAGGCTCCTGGGTGTGAAATCAGGGCTTGTGCATATATCCTCTGAGACTTTTCATTAAATGGTATTCAGCACACTGAATGGCAGTGTTGAATCTTTAATGTTCTGCTACCCACATATACATGGACCTCCTGTCCCTCTTGTATTTGTATAAATTTTGTATAAACTACATCTTTAGCATATGCTAAGCATACAGCACGGTAAGAAGCCCACCCTGTGGAATATAATCCAAGAATATTATAATTGCTCTGTTAGATAAAAATGCATGTTTTTCTTTTAATGATACATTGACCCACTTAAATATTGAATAGGATGGTACTCTGGGGATTTCTTATGATTAAAAATAGATCGCTGAGGGGAAACAAGAATCTGAATGGAAATATCTTTTGGGCCTCTGATTAGCACTTGGGTGCCTTCCATGCCACCCTTTGAGTACTGTTCTCCTGTATTCTAAGTGAATGCTCCACGGAAGAAACCATACAAATGGCGCCCCCTGTTGTTGTGCAGCGCTATGTGTGGCTATGTAAGCCTTTGCTCTTATGACATTTTCTGCAGAAGACTATTTTGATCAGTTATTAGATTTAGTGATATTTTCAGGTGAACACGAAATGTAGCCATATTGCTATGTGTCCCTCTATGTAAAGGAGGCTGACCATAAAGGAACAACATCACAATTTTCATTGTGTGTGTGTTGGTCTATTGGCTGCCTCATATACAACTTCTCTCTATATGCAAACACGTCTTTTGTTCCAATGATACCACTCACCATTTTTCCATACGAGCAAAACTATTCTTTAATCCAGATTTATCAAGAAATTGGTTCTTTACTAATGTCAATTTTCTGGCCAACACCTTGCATTTTCCATGCATCATTAACGCCAATGTTCCACTCTATTTCTGTTAACACATAACATATTTCAAGAAGTGAAACTATCCAGATAGGGTATCCACCAATGAAGTATCTTTTTTGCCAGATTGCTACCTGAATATAAGCTATATGGAACATTACTCCCTGGGCTTGGCTTTCTCACTGTGTTCAGATTCTTTCATGCTAATCTAACAAAACATCTGTCTTCCTACTTTTAGTTTGTGCATTTCTAATGCCTTGTAGGTCTCTGTCTTTTTGAGGCTACACTCTATACCACCAATGTGGTTCAGGCTTTTGGATCTATGATTGCTACTTTTAGCTTTCTAATTAATATTACACTGTATTTTCCTTTCCTCACTGTATAAATACCTACTGCTCACATCCTCACCTCTCTTAGCAGCCTACATTTATCTGACCTAGATCTATAACCACTTATTTTTATAAAAGAAGGAGGAAGCAACAAAAGCAGTGTAATAGATGTATCTGGGCAGATCATAATAAAAATAGCTTCCTAGTATCAAGTACTGTGCTCCAGACTTCCCATTTATTATCTCATTTATACATGTAATGATTTAGCAAGGGAGTTATTATCATCTCTATTTCTCTTGTTCAAGGTCACACATCGAGTAAGTGGTGGTGCTGAGATTAAAAACCAAGGTCTCCCTGCCATCACCATTGTACTACACTGCTCCCTTTCTCTTTCACTTCCCTGAGCTTTCTCCCTCAGGAGTCAAAGTTTCAGCCTATTTTTTCTCTGAGGTCTTTGGTGTTGACAAGACCTTTGTCCAGACCAGATTGGTTTCACCCCTTTATTCCCTATGCATTGTCTCCACTGAGCTTTTTAACATATAGGGAGCCCTTCCTTAGATTAGCTGTCACCTGGACCTATTGTAATTTATACCTATTGACACTATCCTGCAGGTAATTTACCCTTACAAACTGTCACTTTCCACTGTCACCAGAAGTAGCTAGCAAAGGGAAATTGTATGCATGGTGCCTGTCAACAGAGGGCTTTGGTGTCACCTAATGCAAACATGAGGGGAGGGGATGAGCCAGTACCTATTGGATCACATGGATTTCTTGTTTCCAAGCAAGAGCATCATTTGATGACTGAGGGAGACAGAAGGGAATATTAACCCCTAAAATGTGATCATTATCGACAGAAAATGCTGGACAGGCACATCTGCATTTTCTGGAACTTCCCTCCAGTAGGTCAGTCATTCTTTTGTTAACTTGCAAAATGCAATTGTAAGATTCTTCTAAGAAACTATTAATATAACATGTATTGAAAAACAAACTGCACTGATCATTTCCTTTTGAGTGCTCCAAGAATCAGAGAACCAGGGAATTTTATTAAAATGAAAGACCCATTAGAAATTATTTGTTCCTACCTTCTATTTAGCAACTAAAGAAATTGAGGCACAGGAATATTAAGAGACTTGCTTAAAGTTAAAAGTGGTAAGAACTCCTCAGAATATAACTAAAGTATCTGTCTCTCAAATTAATATCATGGCAGTTATATACATTTCTGTACCCCTTATTTTTCTCTGCTTCAGTGGTGTCTATGATACAAATAATTTATAAATTCAGTAATAATAGAAACCTATTCCTGCCTTCAGAAGGTGTTTGCATTTTTTTTCTCATCTCCATGATTTGAAACAGTTAAAGCATCAGCTCAAACCAATATGCAGTTGACTTTGAAATTTACTATGTGATGCTTTTGCTTTTCATTTTTTACCATTTCACACCTTGTCCGCATCTTGAGCAAGCTTGTAAGTTTCCAGCGCATCCATTTCTTGTGATGATATATTGTCCTGGTGGAAAATTTCATTTACTGGCTGTGCCCTTTGCTGAACCTGTTGCTAGTCAGGGAACATGATAAGCGTATAAGTAGCATGCTACTTCATTTATCATACATCGTTTTAGACACTCAAATATCTCATATGCAATTCTGCATTCTGCACAGAAGGGAACTGCCCAGCTCAGAGAAGAAAAGCTCTTCAAATAAATTCTCAGCTTATGATATATAAATGTATCCTCTTAATAAAATATCATCAGTTTATACTAAATCTGTAAGTACCCTTTATTATTTTTATAATCCTGTTAATAACATGCAATCAGATACTAATATAAAGGATCTGGTTTTTGTGCTTTGGTATATAAAATAATTGGAAGAAATAAAAATGCTATCTATTTTTAATAATTGAATTAAATTGTGAAAAAAATCAGGGCATAGGTTATCTCAACAGTATTTCAAGGACTCTCTGATGTCACACTTCTCATCAATATTTTCAATATTTTTCTCCTGTTACCTTAAGTGAAGATTGCCATAAGTCAGAACCAACATTCTGAAAAGTTGGGAGTTAAGCTGAAGAGAGAAGGTGTGCATGTTTGAATGAAAAGGAAGAAAAACAAAGCTCCAAGCGTCCACCCTCACCATTTTTTAAACATTTATTTTATTGTTTGAAAGAGGTGAGAGAGATGGGGAGAGAAAGAGAGAGAGAGAGGAGGGCGGAGGGCCCAGAGCTGTCTCCACAGTTGTACATCATTAGTTGTGACATAGTTTCATTCTACACAGGTGGATGAGAGGCTGCGCAGGGCAGGATCTGGACCAGGGGGCCTCTCACATGGGAGAGGACAACAACTTTTACCTCCATTCCAGCTGTTACCAGTTATAGCACACTTCAGCATATGGGTTTGCACAGGCCAGGGATGGGATTCAATCCCTGGACCTCATGGATGCAAGGCAAGCACTTATATCCCAGCATGCCTAGAAAGCCTTTTTTTTAAGGGTGATTATTCTGAGGCTGCTGCAGGAGGTCAGTCCTACCTAATTTCAGTAACTTTTCATGTATTGATTTTAGCTCTTTCCCTGCCTGTCACTACAGCACCCAAGTTTTATGTGTAGCATAAAAAAATCTACGTTCTGTCAGAAGGGACCCTTGAAAATTTGAAAGTAAAACTTGATTTACATTAAACACTGCTTAGACTAATTAGGATCTTTCTCAAAGGAGTTATGAATGTGAAATACAGCTAACAGTTACCGGTACTTGGTGTGTCTCCCTGTTCCTTACAGTCTAGGAGGTACTTTAGCTGAATAGAACCCATGTGGAAAGATGAGAACTCTGGGTACTTACTTATATAAAGATATACATATAGCTAAAGCCCTAGCATTCTGTTTATGTGGAACCATTGTTCTTCAGAAACAACAGTGGTGTTGTGATGTGTTTCAGCAGTGAGCATTTATCCACATGTAAATACATCCGAGCAGGGCCTGCCTTGCAGAGGGTGCTCACACAAAAGGGAAAACACCTCTCAGATAAAATTTCACTTATTGTTTTATAAAGAAGAGTGCTCCTTTCTGGAATTTAGGATTAGAATGCAGATTTAAATATAGCATTGTTTCTGACCACCGAGAAAACACCTTGAATAGATATATGGCAACAAATCATTTGATTTTCTTCATTTACTGTGTCAATTAAACTTTCTAGGCCTTGTTCCTTCCTGCACTTTGGATTACAACATCCTTGGAGATACTAATGAGAGCTATGGATCTTCTCCATAGAAAAATGCTCATATGCTGGGACACACAGAGGTCCGTGTATAATTCAGGGGGTACAAATGCTCTGACATTCATCTATGGATCCCTGAAGGTGGTGGGAAGGGCACCAAATTTAGGTCACTTGCTCCAAACTGGGCCAAGTGATTCAGCCTCTCTAAACTCAGTTTGGGCATCTGTAAAACCAGCACAAAGACAGAATTTGCCTGAGTAAGCTATTGTGGAGATTAAAGTTTATAATAAGCAAACAAGGACAAACTCTGCCTGGCACATGGTAGCTGCTTAGTCAGTCTTTTCTTTCTTAGGCTAACTTACCAGGAAGCAAAGTCATCCACTAGAAAGTAGGGCTGGGCCAAATGTGACGCATCACTTGTTTTTCTACATAAAGTTTTATTGAAACAGATATACCCACTTGTTTGAATATTGTCTGTGGCTACTTTTGTGATATAATGACAGAGTACAATTGTAATAACGAGTGGCTCAAAAACCAAAAGTATTCACTATCAAGCTATTGCAGAAAAATTCTCCAACTCCCACTCTAGAACTGTTAGCACATGTCATGACAGTTTGCAGTGGTTTCCTTCCTCCTTACTGAAGAAATCTGTTGATACCTATTGTGACCTTGCCCTGTTGGAGGTCTGATCTGGGTAGATGCTGATAGTTGGCAGTAAATCTGATGATTAAGACTCCAACTCCAAATTGGAATCAACTTAAATCTCCATCAAGAGGACAATGGATAAATACATCATGGTATATTTGCACAGTAAAATAACACACAACAATGAAACCAATGAACTACTGCTATACACAGAAACATGGACCCAGCAAAAGAAGCTGGGTATAGAAAGCTACCTACAGTTTGGCTACATTTAACAAAGTTCTAGAACATGAAAAACGAATTCGCATTACACAAGTCCAAGTAGTGGAGAAGAGGGTGGTCCCTGGGAAGTGGATACAAGTAAATCCTTCTGCTAAATACCTTGATCATTTAGCTCAAGATGGTAGTTATACATGGAAACATTTGTTAAGCTGTATGAATATCCTTAAAATTAGCATACTTCCTATACTTGGCATGTTACATCTGAGGGAAGATGGAGAAGGTAGAGGGGAAAACGCTCTGAGCTCATTTCACCACTGACTAATTACGGGACATGGGGCAACTCTGTGTGTGGTACCTCAGTTTCCTTAACTAAGAAAGAGCCAAATAGTTACATAGGTCTAAATGTCCCTATCTATAATCCCCAAATTTAGGTATCTCTGAAACTCAAAAGTGTTTTCATAATTTGTTCAGCAGCAAAACTGAGCCTAATGAGCATTAAGATATTTAGAGATTTTGTTGACTCCCACTTAGTGTAAAAAGTAAGAACTTTTTTTTGAGCAAGATGGCGGCATGAGAGGAGAACCCAGACATCTACCTGGGAAGGGACTTACAAACAAAAAGGAACCCACAGGGGAAACCCTGAGAAGCACCCTCAACTGAGAGAACCACACAACGCAGAACAACACACAAAGGTTAGAGGAAAAAGGGGAGAGCGGGAGAGGGAGGGAGGAGGAGCAGTTTGGGGACAG
>PVKE010053578.1:0-10001 GCA_004027555.1 Craseonycteris thonglongyai | reverse complement strand
AACGTTTTAATTTACATGACATTTAGTATGTGGTTTTTCTTCCCAAACGTATCTTGATCACATTTAGGTTTATAGGCTTAATAGCTGAGTAAGCTACAGGGGGACACCAAATCATACTTGTAAATTTGAGAGTAGGCTTTTTTCTAGTATTCAAGCCAATCATTTAACTGTGTAATGAATAGGTTTTGCATTCATTTAGGCTGCTACTAATAATTACATCTGATCTGAGATAACAGTCAAGTGGCATTTTCAGGGTTAAGTGCTCCATAAGCACTGTTATATTCAATTCTTCAAACAGAAGTACCAGTTCATTAAAGTTATTACCATTCCCATTTTAATGGACGGGAGAATTAAAATTTAGAATGGCTAATTGAATTGTCCAAGAATAAGCCGCCAGTAAGTAGTGGACTGAAGACAGAGAACACTGTAGAAATTTGCGTTAGCTTCAAATGGAAATGATTAAGACATGAAAGAATTTGTGTTTGCAAGTGTATGAAAGTCAACAGCCCCACAGTTTGTAGAAGGAACTCTACTTGTTAAGATATTCATATATTCATAGATGGTTAAAACATTTTAATTATTGCTTATAGGTACTAATAATTGAAATTTTGATAACTATGAAACAGAAAATAAAACTTAATTTACAAATATACTACTCTTTCTTTGTTTGTATAGCCACAATCTTACACTGCTTACAGGGTTGTTCTCAGCATTTTCCTGAAATAATGAGTGCTCTTTGAAAGTAACTGCAACCCTTGCTCTACCTACGTCATGTTTATTGTTAACCTTTTTCTCTTCAGTGCTACTGTAGCATTTGATATAGACACTCTAAGACACTGAATGTTTAGTTACCGCTCTTCTGCCTTGGTTAAAATCATTGAGTTTTTTAATTCTCTCAGTATCCTTCACTTTGATTTTTCCTCTGTTCTTTATGATCCTTCTTTTCTTGCAAAGGAAGGAAAGATGGAAGGGAAATAACTGCCTCTGGGTATCTTTTTGTACCATTTTTCCTTCTCTGTGTTTTTCTCCTCTTTTCTGCTAATGGAAATCTTTCACAATTTAGCTGAAGCTTCACCTCCAATGTAAATCATTTACATTGCTCCAAACTCTATGGTTTTCTCCTTTCTCTAGACTTCTGATGTAATACCACATATTTTAAAAAAACTTATCAGTTTTTTTCACAATTAATGACATTTTACAAGATGGAATATAAATATATATAAAAGAATGGTAGGTAAACCAGAATTTTAGTTACTAATTGCCTCCCCACCATCCTTACCTCCCTTCCCAGAGGTTATTCACGCAATATACCTTGTATAAATAGTAAGCGATTGTTGATTAACCAGCTAATGTTGTCTGCTTGGAGTCAATTCTATAATGCTACAGAATTTCATAAAGGAATAAAGAACTAGTATTTAGTATGTCTTAATTTTTTTTAATGTTTTAAAAACCCATATAACTTTTATACTGTCGGTGGGATTGCAAATTGATAAAGTCACTATGGAAAACAGTTTGGAAGCTTCTCAAAAAATTAAAAATAGAACTACTTTATAACTCAGCAATTTCACTTCTGGGTATTTATCTGAAAAATACATGTCAAGTTCATCTCAAGACGAATTCATTTTGTTTATGAGCAGAGTCAACTAACTCACAGATTTCATCATAATCTATGCTGCCAGCAGCTGCACTATTGACTGGAAACCCTTCAAAGTCTACGGAGGAGGAGGATTCCACAGCCATCACCGCTGGCCTTAGTGCTCGCCAACATTTCTGTAACATTTCAATTCTCACAGATCCCAACCATGCCGACAGTGCCAGTAACATCTTTGAGACTATCTTTTTTCTGATAGTCCAGATTTGTCCCATTAAAATTAGTCATTGTTTTGCATGAAGTCACACCTGTAAGACATTTTTACATTCTGCATCACTTCCTGATCCATTGGTTGATCAAACTTGTGCTGTTAGCTGGAAGATAACACATGGACAAGTTGCCATTAACAAGTGCTTCCTCAGGAGGGTGTGCACGACAGTTATCCAGTACAAACAGAACTTGTTCTCTGGTATTTCTTTCTTTCATAAATTTTCTTTAACACGGGAGACAAATGCATAAAGAAACCAGTTGGTAAAAATTTCTGTTTCCATCAGCTGTTACTCTGTGCATGATAATCTACAGAAAGGTTAGTTATGCCTTTTAGAGCACCTTGGTTAAATTTGCTAACCACACACAACTCTACCTTATTATTTTCAATGCATTTACACAAACAAGCATGGATATATGCACTTTATTTAGCTTGAAACTATGAGTTGCCTTCTACTCACCACCAGTCAAAGTAGAATTAAGCAGACACTTACACATTAATCCAGTCTCACCTGCATTATCAGTCTGTTCTGGGATCAAGCCATTTTCTGCAACCAATTCACTAAACATGTCACAAAGTGATGCTGTATCCTCAAAATCAGCCAACTTCTGATCACCTGACAAGTTCAGCTTACAAGTGCTGTGAATGGGCCTTGAATTGGGCAGGTAAAGTAGCCCCTTGGAAACGAACACTGACCTTTAATGTTTATTTTCCCATGGAATTCTATTGGTTTTCTCTGCAACGTGGGTTCAGAAATACAACCACCCTCAGATGTTGTAATTCTCCGACTCAACACAAAACTCCTTTATCTTCTGAGAGTGAGCCTTAATGTCATAGATTGTTGACAAATTGACATTAAATTCTTCCATGAGTACTATATGACTCTCACCTTTCTCACGCCTCTTGCATATTTCCATCTTCTGCATGAGAATGAGCATTGTGCATTTAGGCTTACTTGTGATCTGTTTCAGCATACTTAGGATTGGATGAGAATACAAAATTTGCATAATAATAGATACCAACCTACTGGTTTGTTTACACACCAAGAATTGGTAGGAATGGGAAACAAACATGTGGTGTGCCAAGCATGAGCTTACACTGCCCATTGGGTAGCACACCAAGTTTCAACTTACATTTCTGCTAGATATTGATTTTATGTTAATTTTTATTTAAAGTATTTCTTTTTTTCTTGCTGGTTGCTTGAGAGTGCCAGTTGCTTGAGTCTTGGTTAACAGAGAGCCTACTGTAATATAAAATAAAATTAAATGTCAACTGTAAATGAAAAAAAGGAAAAAAAACCAAACAATGTCAAGCTAATAAATTTAATAAAAATAAATAAATAATAAGCGGGGAAAGAAAAACCATATAATGGAACATTATAGTATCTAGATTCTAGATACCAATTGACTCATTTTGTGATATATATATATATATATATATATATATATATACACACACACATATACTACATATAAATATATATTACATATATATTATATTTATAAACATTTGGGCACATGTGTGCATGCTAGACTTAAAACGCAATTTCTGGATTTGATTTTATACTATTATTTAGTGTCTTAATAAGGAGGAAAAAATAATAAAAAAGGTTAAGAAGGTGGTAATGTGACATTTATGAGGTCCAGGTAATAAAATATCAACTTCAAATATAAAATAGTCAGTTATTTTATTAGCAAATGAATTTCTTTGTGAATAGCAGAGAATTGCTATAGTAAGTAAGCTATAGTGAGCCTTAGGAAATTCCTAAGAAACAAAGGGAAGGTTCGCTTTCATTAGGATTTAGGAGGAAATTGGGGAGGGTTCTTTTGAAGGAAGTTCTTTGGAGAAGAAGAGTTCTAGGCTGTGGCAATTTCTCATTGGCTGCACTCAGCGGTTAGTGCACTGTTGCTGAGCAAGAGAGGAATTTTCCTTCCTTTTATTAAAAGCAGGAGATTAAATGCCTAAGAGAAAAAATGTCCTCTCTTGTCAAAAGAATCCTTATCTTACTGCTTCCCGTTGGTTATGTATTATGATGCAAGGAGTGGATCCTACGATACTTGTATGAGAGCTTCCCGGAACATCAGGGCTTCTTGACTCATTTTAAATGGGGCTTCCTTTATTTAGTTTCACAGGAGGGAATGAGTGGATTGGATGGAAGTAATGTTACTGACAGGCTAACGTTTCAGCTTTCACAGTATAGAATGATCATTATACAAGGGCAACTTATAAAATGTTGCATTATGATAGAATGATGGAACTTGAAATGACATCAGAAATGATCTATCCCGGTTATTCATATTCTAGATTTGATGATTGAAGAGTGAAGGGGTATATGATTTGCTCAATGTCAACGTAGGTCTTATGAGTTCTTGAGGGCCCTGACCTAATTTTCTTTACATTTGACATTGTTTTTAGAATTTCTTTATTATTTATTTATTTTATTGTTTTTGACAGAGAGAGAGAGAGAGAGAGAGAGAGAGAGATACAGAGACAGAGAGAGAACTGAACTGGGGGCACTCCCCAGTTCAGCACATGGGTCCGCATGAGCCGGGGCCGGGATTCGATCCTGGGTCCCCGGGGCTGCAAAGTGAGCACTTAACCCACTGAGCCATCCCGGCTTTCCCTTAGAATTTCTTATATCCATATTTTATACACATGGGAAGCTTTAAACATTTATTGTTTGAAGTGTCACCTACTTTGGAAATTGTCCACCTTTATGTGAAACTATACATGTCTGTACATCTAAATATATACAAACACTGACTTATAAGGGAAGCCTATTCCCTCCCCCATATTTTTTAAATTGGAGTATAATTTTAGAATCACCAGATTTCCTTATCTAAAAATACATGCATTTCTTATTTTGTATGCCAATCCTCACTGAAGACAGATGCTATTAAAAAAAAAAAAAAAAAGAAGCTGTACTAATTGAAATTTCTCGGCAAGATCTACACACCTGCACTTTCATGTTTTTTATGAGACTTGTAAAAGTTTCTGCTTTCATTTTCGCTTTTTTTGTGCTTTCTTTCTCTATAAAACATAATACAATAATCATATTCCATTTATTCCCTCATTTATTTTGAATATTATGTTTATGCCCAGTTTGTCTTAAAGTAAATATAAACTGCTAGCAAATTTAGTCTTTAAGATTTCTGGATGGAAGCAGCTAAGAGTGAAAATTGATTTCATCCTCTATTCTTGGATTTGGCGAGGGAGTTAGAGGCAAGAGACATCAGCTGGAAGAGGCAGTTGAAGGCATGGTGAAGAAGAAGTCATTAAAAGATGCAAGAGAATGAGAAAGTAAGAGATCAATGGAGCATGCCCATGTGTAGAAACTACAAAAGTTGCAAGTTTTATTAGGAGGATGTGTTATTAAGGGAAGGAGGCAGAGCAGAGGGCAGAAGAAAGAGTGAAGAGGGTGCAGAAAGGATTTACTGCAGGTATCAGATCTGCCAAAGCCAGGCCATTGCAGCCTAACCTCATTTATACTTCCTCCCACCTCATTTATATGGACCTTAATCTAGAAGGGCCATACTGTGTTGTGAATAATCTAAGGAGATAAAGACAAAGATAAACCAAGAAAGTGTGTATGCACTCACACTCGCGCGTGCGCGCGCACACCTGTGTGTATGAATGGTTAGATGGACGTAAGTAAATATATAGACACATGGAGAAAGATGCATAGATACAAGATAGATACAGAGATAGATATAACATTTGTCACCAAAGCATTGAAAATACATATATCCTATTACAGACACTGTAAGACCTAAGGTATAGTGCATTGGACTAATTTTAAATTAAAAAGCCTGGAGACGCTGGGATGGCTCAGCGGGTTAAGAGCTCTCTTTGTAGCCCCAGAACCTGAGGATCAAATCCTAGGCCCGGCCCATGTGGACGCATATGCTGAACTGGGATGTGCTCCTAGTTCAGTTCTTGCTGGGTCCTGTGCAAGAGGCTCCCAGTCTAGTTCCTCCCTGCGCAGCCCCGCGCCCACCTGTGGAGTGAAACTATATGGAAAACTAATGCTGTCGACTATGGAGGCTGCTCTGTGTCCTCCCCCTTCTCTCTCTCTCTCTCTGTCTGTCTCTTTCTCTGTCCAAAACAATAAAAACAAATCTTTAAATTAAAAAGCCTATGTAAAGATATGTTGGCAACCACATCTGCTATACAAATGATAACTATCATTTATTGTTATTAATATTATATATTCACAAACATTTTAAATTTTTTACCCAAAATATGAAATGTGGAGGACTAAGTCATAGGTTATTCTGATTTCTTATTTAGGAGTATCATCTAAATCTTTGAAGCGGAAATTGAAGAGGAGAAAGAGAAAAAAAATAGAACAAGGCAAGAATGTATTTATGAGTATGTTGCTGAACTGATACTTTCCTGGGTTGCCTTTGAAAAATAAGAGGAACTCGTGCGAAATATTTTTAATATTTTTGTCTACATATAATCTGTATCAGACAAGGTGAGTTGTTGCTCAATTTGATGTCAGCAAGGATATGTGGGGGCATATAAAGAAAATAGATCTTTTGCTACTTACTGTCCTGGCGAGTCTGTGAATGACTGAAGTGTGTGTGGTCCTCCACTATGCTACTTGCAGGCACGAGTCTTGTAGTTCGTTCTGCTTGTTCATCACCTGCCTTCTGGAATAGAGAGCTCTGAAGTCGACTTCCAGTCTAAATTGTAGGTGTTCAGTTACTTCAGTGGCATTGTTTCTGTTGGGTGTGCCAAATTTGGAAAGTAATTTTCTCATTTTAACTAAGTAAACATCAAAATTAAGAAGATTATTCATCTATTATCATATAAGGCAGTATTTTTATCCCTTTAAAATTTTATTATCATTATTAAAATCTTATATTCATATTCTGGTTCTCATTTGTATAATAATGAAGCAATACCTTCATGGAAGAAGTGGGGGAAGGCGCATGCATAAGCCCCCAATGTAGGAGAAACAAAGCAGGCACCTCATATGGCTCGTTAAAGAATATTGGAAGTACACCATTGAAAAATAAGCCATATTTCCAACAGAAAATATTATTTCCAGAACCACATGATCTGTAAACGTCCAGTTCTATAGATTCAAAAGATGGGAGGTTTGAGTTGAGTTACTGAGTTAATTGCCTCAGCTTCCTGTTGGACTAGCATGAATCCTCATCTTTTCTGTTTAATGACTGATCTGTCAATCACTCCAGAGATGAGACTATTAAAGACATACCATAACATAACAAACCATGCAAGTTTTATAAACCATATTTCATAACTCATTTTGTCTTGAAACATTTATCTATTTATGTCAGATTTGGATTATACCTGTATATGCAAAATAAAATTAAACCAACTATTAATAATTAGAACAAAAATAAATTTTGTCCCAATTATTCATTCAACAAGTATATCTTGAGAGTTTCCTCTCTGGAAAGGACAACAGGTAGAAAGATGATAAAACAGTATCTCTACTTTTGGGGGCTGTAGTAGGTAAGACTGATACATTCACTTTGTATAGTGATGCATTTCCAGGAGTCTGAGAAATAAATGCCTGTAGCTTAATGCTATTTTTCAGATAGAGGGTGAAATTTGAGGGTTTTTATTTGTTTGTTTTTTTCATATGTGGGTATTGAAGGACTTCAAAGAGAAAAATATGCTAAAGAAAAGGCCGTAAAGTTGGGAAATTCACAGTGTATAGAGGGATCATGAATTAATCAGAATGATTAAGCTGTGCATTGAACTTGAATGGAGGGTGAAAAGAAGCGAGACTGGACAGACAGCTTAACAAACTTTAACATACCTGCTATGTAAGATCATAGACTTAACCTTATTGTGAAAGGGAATTCATCAAAAGCATAGATGACAGATAGACACGACACATAGACAGCTATATAGTCTACTTCAATTCACTTGTGCATGCATGTGTGTATGTGTATATGTGTATTCATTCCCATATTTTTTCTCTTTTCAATGCAAATCACATTATTACCTTCTAGATTAATTTAACAGCTTGCTAACTAGTATCTTTGTATTTCAAGATCATCTCACTCCCACCACTCAAGATACTTTTATAAAATACCTTTTTCCTGTCCCTCATCTACCTACCTACCTATCATCATCCATCTATCATTTATCAATATATGTCTATCCCTGAAATTAGAAGACATATAGTTGGTAATCAGTTGAAAATGAATGTAGTAAAGGAAGAGTTGATGAGAATGACTTGTGTTTGTAGCTTTTGTAACAAGATGAATGATGTCATTATCAAAGAAGATGGGGAGGCAGAGCAACTGAGAGAATGAGGGGAAATACTGAATCTTGGACTGATTTTGACAAAACATGTCCATTAACCAAAATGTGATATCCAGTAGACAAAGAATACATATCTGAAGCTCAAGAGAAAGATCAGAGTTGAAGTCTGATTGTGGCTATGTGAATCAAAGAGCATTTCAGTTGGAATTACATAATTACCAAAAACCTTTTAGAGCATAATATTATAAATTTGTTACAAATAATTTTTAAAATGTATTTCATAGATTTTTAATGTTGACCAGAATGAACACATATATAACGGGTAAGAGTTGAATGATATATTAATTATTACAACTATATTAGTATTGTTTTCAAAAATGACATCCTACAGTCAATGGACAAATGAGTAAAAGTCATTTATGACCATTGATATAAACCTGAGAATTTCATAAAGTTGACTTGTCCTTTGATTCTGCCTAGAAACATTTCTTCTTTAGTGCACAGTAGTCTTAAGGGATTTAATTCAGCCCACACTCTGTGTATGAGAGATGGAATGGCAAGAGAAAAATACAGCTTCTCTCAAGTAAATTCTTATCAAGTAGAGGGCAGGCTAGAAGTACACTGTTACTTTATAGTAACAGGTAAAAGTAAAAAGAATGTCCTAAGCAATATGTGATTTGACTGGAGAGACTGTAGGTAAGAGAAAGATTTACAGGGAGAGCACAGAAACCTCACCTATTAACCCAAGGTTAAATATATTTGTCATAGTGGCACCTTGATGGTTCAGTAACCTGATTATTGAAAATTTCCCAAGTTTCTAATAAATTATTTTGTAGTAAAGACAGCAATAATAATTTTAAAATATGCATGTCAATTGGCATTCCATGGGAAAGCTAATCGGGGTTGTTTGTTCAGTATTTTGTTTTTGTTTTTTTTAAGTAACATTTGCTAATGGGCAGTATCACTTTAGACAATGGATCCTTTCCTGAATTAGAAAAAAAAACCAAAAAACTGTGACTGAGAAAATGTTCAAAATACTACTTAAAACTCTGCTACTCTCTCATTTTGAAAGGGCATTGAGAATTACCTCAAGTAACTGAAAAACCTCGTTACCTTTTTATATGCAAAATACTGAAGCAAATTTATTTTTGGTAATTATCTTTTCCATTTGCTAAATAGTTGTGAGCACATTGAGTCAATGCACCTTTTAATAATGTGAAACATATTTTATGAAATGTTAAAATGATAAAGTGTTTCTCAGACATCTGTGTTACATAAAAAGAATTGAAGTAAAGGATAGGCTGCCTTGTATGAAACTTGTTAACTAACAAATTGCCAGTGGCCTCAGTTTCTAAATGAGGGTCAAAAAGCAGCAGAGATCAATTAGTATAGTCACTTGACATTCTGCTTGAAAAAAATATAATGGCATAAAGGAGTAGCCTAGTTAAGGAAAGTGGGGGCCGGGAATGTGTAATGTCCATTATATGATAAAGGCTTTGGATTTTGCCTTAAGTCGGTTAAAATGTACTGCAAAAATTCAAAGTGAAGCCGTCAGAACTGTCTGTTGATTTATAACATCAAATGATCAGAGCATGAATCTTGGCTGTCTTTTTAAATAAAATGCCTTGCTTTAGGAAGATGTTAAGTGTCTATTACAAGGGTACCAGGCCTTCATGATGGTTTATTAAGAAACAAATGTTTCCTGATTCTTTCAATCTGACTTATTTTGCTTAATAAGATGGTCTCTAGGTCCATCCATGTTGTCAGGAAACATATGACCTCACTTATAGGTGGAATATAAAACTGAAAGGAACAAAGACACAGAGACCTATGGACACACTCAATAGCTTGGTGATTGCCTGAGGGAAGGGGAGGAGGGGGGAGGGAGAGAGG
>PVKE010053577.1:0-10012 GCA_004027555.1 Craseonycteris thonglongyai | reverse complement strand
ACAGTGTATAAACATAGTATGCATTTCACACCCCTTCTTCCCCCTTAGACTACGCCTATGACAACAAGTCGATCACGACACACTTTTAAGATAAAAAGTAGATCTTATATACAGAGAAGTTGGCCACCCCTGTTCTATACTGTTGATTGGTCTATTTAGGTTATCCAAATCATCTTGATTCAGTTTAGGTAAACAATATGTTTCTAGAAATTTGTCCATTTCCTTTAGATTGTCAAACTTTGTGGCATAGAGTCTTTCATAATAATTTCTTATGATTGTTTGTATTTCTGCAGTATCAGCTGTGATCTCTCCCCTATCGTCCCAAATTCTGCAGATATGAGATTTTTCTCTTTGCCCTTTGGTGAGCCTTGCCAGTGGCTTGTCAATTTTATTGATGTTTTCAAAGAACCAACTCTTTGTGGCATTAATTTTATCTATTATTTTTCTGTTCTTAATTTCATTAAGTTCTGCTTTAATTTGTATTAATTCTTTTCTTCTGTTAGCTTTGGGGTCCCTTTGTTTTTTTTTTTTCCTAGTTCTTTAAGATGAGATGTGAGGGTGTTTACTTGTAGTTTTTCTTGTTTCTTGAGATAGCCCTGTAATGATATGAATTTCCCTCTTATTACTGCTTTCTCTGTGTCCCAGAAATTTTGGTGTGTCGCGTTTTCATTGTCATTCATTTCCACAAATTTTCTAATCTCTTGTTTTATGTCCTCTTTGATCCAGTCATTTTTAATAGCATGTTGTTCAATCTCTACATATATGTGGTTCTCTATGCAACTGATCTTTTGCAATTGATCTCTTAATTTCAAAGCTTTGTGGCCTGAGAATACCTTTGGTATGATTTGAATGTTTGTAAATTTGCTGAGGTTGGATTTAAGTCCCAGGATATGGTCTATCCTTGAAAGTGTTCTGTGTGCACTAGAATAAAATGTATAGCCCTGTGTCGCAGGATGGAGTGTCCTATAAATGTCAATTATGTCCATTTCCTATAATGTATCATTTAAAGCTGCAATTTCCTTATTTATTTTCTGCTTGGATGATCTGTCCAGTGTTGCTAGGGGAGTGCTTAGATCCCCTGCTATAATTGTATTTTTGTCAAATTCTCCTATTAGATCTGTTAGTAATTGCTTTGTAAATTTTGGTGTTTCCTGATTGGGGGGCATATATATGGATGAGTGTCATGTGTTCTTGATGTATTGTCCCTTTAATCAAAATAAAATGTCTATCTTTATGTCGTATTATTTTTTTTATCCTGATGTCTATTTCATCAGAAATCAGTATGGCCACTCCTGCTTTTGTCTGACTGCCATTTGCCTGGAGTATTGTTTTCCATCCTTTTACTCTGAGTCTATGTTTGTCTTTGTGGCTGAGGTGTATCTCTTGTAGGCAGCATATGGTTGGATTTTGTTTTTTAATCCAGTCTGCTACCCTGTGCCTCTTTATTGGTGAATTCAGTCCATTTACATTTAGGGTAATGATTGATATATGAGGATATCATGTATCTATTTCTTCCTTCCTTTTTATTTTTTTGTTGTCCCAACTTTTCTCCATTTATTTTGATTTCTGGATTCAGGTCGGATAGACTCCTTTAGTATTTCTTGGAGTGCCGGTTTTGAGCTGGGGAATTTCCTCAGCTTCTGTATATCTGTAAAGGCCTTAATTCCTCCTTCATATCTAAAGGTTAATTTTGCTGGATAGTTGATTCTTGGCTGGAAATTTCTCTCTTTTAATATTTTGAAGATTGGGCTCCACTCCCTTCTGGCTTGCAGAGTTTCTGCTGATAAGTCTGGTGACAGCCTGATAGGTTTTCCTTTGAAAGTTATATTTTGTTTTTCCCTGAAAGTCTTGAGGATTCTTTCTTTGTCTTTGGTTTTTGTCATCTTCAGAACAATGTGCCTTGAAGAATATCTACTAGGGTCTAGGTAGCTAGGGCTCCCATTTTCCTCTTGAATTTGGGGTTCTAGTTCTTTCCATAGGTTAGGAAAGTTTTCATCCACTATTTGTTTTAGTAGACTCTGAGAAGACCTCATCTTACTTCCTTCTGGTACACCTATTATTCTAATATTGCTCTTTTTGATAGAGTCAGAGAGTTCTTGTAGGGCTCTTTCATTTCTCTTGGTTCTCATTTCCCTTTCTTCTTCCCTCTGTGAAATTTCCATGTTTCTATCTTCAATTTCACTAATTCTTTCTTCCAGCTGGTCAGCCTTGTTTCCTATGCTGGTTAATTCTTTTTTCAGCTCTCCCATTATGCCTTTCATTTAGAGGAGTTCCTTTTGGTTCTGCTCTAACTTCTCAATTTTATTGGTACAGTATTCATTTTGATCAGAAAATTTCTTGTTGAAGTCATTTAACTGGGTCTGGGTACTTTGCCAGCATTTACTGAGCTCTCTGAGCATCTTGACATTGCAGCCCTAAATTCCGTTTCACTTAGATTTGATTCCAAGTGTGCAAGCTCATTTTCTAAAGAATGTCCATGATCTACTGGAGGGGCTTTGGATTCTGTGGTGTGCATTGTATTTGATGTGGTTCTTTTTGCTTTTACATATGAGTATGTTTTCCCTCTGGGTGTTTGCCTATAAGATGGGTTTCTCTTTATTTATTTATTTATTTTTCCTTCTTTTTTGTTCCGTCAGTCTCAATGTTCCCCTCTTTGGGAAAGTGAGGTGGGCTATGGTCTGACTTCAGCCTCGTATGTCTCTGTTATATAGGAAGTTGCAGTATGGGCTCAGTTGTTGGGGGAGGAGTTTTGGGGAGAGAGTTGAGGTAAGCAGTCAGTTTGTGTGTTCTGAGGTTGCTCTTCAGGTTGCTGGCTTAGTTGTTAGAAGGCAGAGCAGTTAAGGTGTGGGCAGGGGGTGGGGAAATGTGAGTAGGAGCAGGGGGCAAGCCTGAGACACAACAGCAGATTCCTCTGTCAGCAGGGGGGCTGGCAGTTCAGTGTGGGTGGGGGGCACAGCAGCTCGGGTCTTTCTCCCCTCTGCTCAGCTGCTTTCATTTTAAGCGCATGTATGCAGCCAGCCTGCTGCTTCTGAGCCAGTGATGGCTCGCTGGGCTGCAGTGCAGCAGCGGTGCAGGTTGTGCTGCGGGCCAGTGGTAGCGCGGACCATGAGTGGCAAGGCCAGCAGCATGCAGCTGGGTCGCTCTTAATCCTATGCTCCACTTGAGCTGCTTTCTTTTTCCATCTCTATGCAACAGCTGTGCCATTTCTGTGGGCCAGTGAACGGCCCAATGGGCTGATGCCATTGGAATGGGCAGGGGCATGGTGGTGGCGCAGCTAAGGCATGGCGTGCAGTGAGGGCGGCTGTGTGGGCCCGCCGGGCTTGGGCTGGCAGCTTGGCTGGGTCCCTTTCAGTTCTCCGCTCTGCTCAAGCTGTTGTTTTCACTTCAAGAGCCCTGTCTTTAAAAGGTGCTCCCTAACAGTCAACTCCAGCAGCTCGGCTGTGTCACCTTTGTATATCAGGGACTAGGTATGGTGAGCTGCTGTGGGCTGGTGCCCTGCTTTCTCCCCACCCACCAGGGAAGTGCAGCCACCCTGCTCCACAGTCCCTGTTCCACTTTAGGCTCCGTGATCTGATTAGGGCACCGCCTGCTATCCCTTGAGTTCGAATGTTAAATTGTCCACAGTCTTGTGGGGCTTCCACGCTCCTTAGGTCTCGGCTTCCAGCCCACCCTTGATCCAGCTCCACTTTGACCAGGGTCCCCCAACCCCCCTTTGTTTTTGCCAGCCCCGGACTGCGCTCCGCATCCCTGTCCCCAAACTGCTGCTTCCCCTTCCCTCTCCCACTCTCCCCTTTTTCCTCTAACCTTTGGGTGTTACTCTGAGTTGTGTGGTTCTCTCAGTTGAGGGTGTTTCTCAGGGTTTCCCCCGTGGATTTCACACTGTTCATAAGTCCTTTCCCAGGTAGGTATCGGGGTGCTCCTCTCATGCTGCCATCTTTTCCACTCTTCTCCCACAATATTTTTTATTTCAAATATTCTGTCCCATTGGCCCCATGAGGTCATTCATATTGTCAGCAGAACTGATGTTTCAGTTCAGAAAATATAGGAACTCTGTACCTATACAGCCTAACACACATGGAGAAAAATCTGTTCTGTTTCAGCTGCCGCCTTAAACACCAATATTTTTCATTTGCTGCTGTATAGCTGATCTAAAAAAAAAAAAAAAAATTCCCAAAGAGTTTGCAGTTGTAAAGCCTGACCAAGTGTGGATATAGCAATGGAGCAGAAACCTTTGTTGCTGTGACCTTTGGAATAGATTAAATGCAATTTCCAAAAGCTTTCTAAATTATCTAGTGAGAGACAAAATTAAAAAAAAAAAAAAAAAAAAAAAAGAGGATGTAAGCACTATGCAAGGGATTCTGTGAAGTGGCCATTTTTTGGTTCTTTGCTTGTGAACTGACTAGAGGGGAGAAGGTGACTCTTTGATTTCCTGTCAGGAGGCCAGGATTTCAAAGCCTGTTTTTTCATGGACTTATGGCCAGTGATGACACCAAAGAACTGGATCAGCTGTAGCACTTATTAGAGTTATTAACCTCTGGATGAGACATCAGAAGAAGGCTGATTCTTTAAGCCACCTTGAGGGACAGCTGGTCATTTTCTGAAGCAGTGGGGAAGCTGGCCAAAACCCCACCCAGGGATCTAATCTGTCCACAGTGACTTCGAAGACCTTGGTTTATCAAAACTATCACTTAGAGCTGCGGAGCTGCAAGTATATATTAAGGACAGAAAGTTGCCTGTCATTTGAATAGACACAGTACGCCAAGTTACACACTATGTGGATATGGAAGGGCACAAAAATGTCATTATTTTCTGAAGTAAGTGATTTTTGCAGATCTGATTAGGCTTATCTGATCCATCAGTCCTTGACTTCAGATGATCACTGTTCATGTCTGTTCCAAACTGTACTGCTCGTTCACAGAAAAAAATGTAGCTATTTAATTTCATCAACTTTTATTTTTTCCATTTTTGGAAGACAGTAAGGAAAAAAGAATTTTTTAGAATTCTTTTTAGAATGACAAGACACATGTTTCTGAATGTATTAAAGTAAATTTTAATATCTTTAAAAGTGGGTCATTGTTGCTTAAATCTAAAAATGGAATAAGAAGTTTAATATTCAGGAAACTTCTATCTGCTGAGAAAATAAGAAACTGATGATATTTGTGACATACATTTTTTTAAATTGTGTACTAAAAAAAATGATTTCTTTCAAGTGGTTCATATGCTAAGGAAACTAAAAGGAAATCAGTGAAGATTTTAAAGTTTAATCAGGCTATATCCAATTTTGTTTTGCATAATCCATAGTGGTGCTAACTAAAGAGCTATATACCATATCTGTTTTCTTATTTGGAGAAAAAAAAATCATGTTAACTTCAGGAAAATTATTTGTGAAATACATAACGGAGATGGGCACCTTGAAGAGGTGGTTAAAATTTCTGTGAAGACTACTTACTAAATCATAATCAAGTTAAGTTGTTAATTCCTTTAAAAATTCTGTGTCTATTTTATTTTACTGAGTCTATAGTTCCCAGATCATTCCACTGAGAAATTAAATTTATAAATCACCTACCATTCCTGCTATGGCAGCTGGTGGATTTTCCATGTTGCAGACTATTTGACAAAGTCTGTTTCTGATCTTTAGAATGTAAAAGAGCCTTCCTAGACCAGGAGCTAAGCTTTCATTCAATTTACTAGTAACCTTAGGCTGACCTTGGATTTGAGTTACTGCAATTAGACTCTTGTTTTCTTTATTCATGCCTGATCTATGACTTGGTGAGTTATCTGGACCCTTCTTTTCCTACCCTAGGATTCAGTCCTGCTTTAATTAGTGGATTGAATAACAGACCAAAAAATTTACCAAAGTCCTAACCCTCCCATACTTGTGAATGTCACCTTATTTGGAATTTGTGTCTTTGTAGATGTAATTAAGGATCTCAAGATAAGATCATTCTGAGTCTAGGGTAAGTGGTGTCCTTATAAGAAAAGGGAGAAGATTTGAAACACAGGAGAAACACAGAGAAAGACCATAGGAAGGTAGAAGCAGAGATTGCAGTGATATGCCTACAAGCCAAGGAACGTCAAAAATTGTCAGTAGCTACTATATGCTATTAACAGGAAAGAGACATGGGAAAGATGCTCCCTCATAGCCTCCAAAGAAACCAAGCCTGCTGACAACTTGGTTTTAAATTTCTGACCTCCAGAACCCTGAAAGAATAGATATCTGTTGTTTTAAGCCACAGGGTTTATGGTAAATTGTTATGGCAGCACTAGAAAACTAATCTAACCAATCACCATGAGGAATGCAGTCTTCCAATGAACTCCTCACTTTGTAACTAGAACATTGGTACCGTATGGTCCCTGACGCCAAAGGCTGCCTAATATTAGGCACAGCATGCATGTATCTTTTCATACTTTCTGTCCACACACTTGGCCTACTTGCCTCCAATATGTCTACCTGCTAGCCCATTCTGGGCCTCACTGACATCAGCATATCCTCTGGGCTTCCTGTTCTACCAGAGAGCCAGTATTCTTACTGGGCCTATTGCCCAGTGGCTCAGTCCCACTGAGGGAATAGTTTTGCTTCAAGGAAGAGAAGTGCAACCTAACTATTGTTCTAAATTAAATAATATGATTGATTTACATACATGTTGACTCCCATTCCCATTCCCATTCCCATTCCCTCCTGGCCCATTATGAGCAAGAGGATGGAATCAAAAGAATGACTGCTCATTCAGCAGGATCTATAGGAACAGAATTTCAGAAGCAAGTGTGGGGGAGGAAAAGGAATTATTAGCAAAGGAAATTACTGACATCTCTACTACCTTTAACCTGGTATGTATGTTGGTTGCCTGACTGACTCACCTTTATACTGACCAAGTCCTATTAGAAAAATTATCTCTGCTCTAGTCCTGAAATATATCTCATTTGTTTGGTGTGAAATGACATCTGTACATTGCTAATTTCCCCTGTTGTCATAGAGTGTATAGTCTAGCAGGAATGACATTCATTAAATATGCAATTGCATGTTTAATTTAAAAAAGGAAAGTTCAAAGTATGATGGAGAGACATATAATAAGACAAAACTAAACTCAAGAAAATCAAAATGTGCCCAAAACCCAGAGGCAACAAAGAGTGTAATGTGCTTGAAAAACTGAAAGACTATATATCTGGTCTGCCTTAGTAGTGGTGCTAAACTACCCCTAGAGCAGGGGTGTCCAATCTTTTGGCTTCCCTGGGCCATAGTGCAAGAAGAATTGACTTGGGCCACATTTAAAATATACTAACACTAACAATAGCTGATGAGCAAACAAATAAAAATAAAAAAAAATCTTATAATGTTTTGAGAAAGTTTATGAATTTTTTTGTATTGGGCCATTCAAAGCCATGCTGGGCTGTGGATGGGACAAGCTTGCCCTAAGGTTACAATTAGACATGTCCCTATAAAGCTTAAAATAAACCCCCCAAAAGTCAAAGTGAACCACAGGTAACTACCTTCCTAACAGAACAAAACAAAGTTGAAAACTCTATAAAAGAACACAATAATCTAGGCACCCAACAACATAAAATTCATAATGTACAGCATCCAATCTAAAAGTGCGAAGATGTCGGAAAATATTATATATAACCAGGAGAAAAATTAGTCAGTAGAAACAGACTAAAAAATATTAAGATAATGGAACTGGTAGACAAAGATGTTAAAACAGCTATTAGAAATATGTTTACATATTTAAAGAAAAAACATGAACAAAGAGAGTAAGAAGTGGAAATTATTTTTAGCAGGAAAAAGTAGGAAATCTAGAGAAATGAAAACTTTAGTGGAAAGAAAACTTGTATGGCAGGACCACTAAGTGCACAGGGAAGAGAGGTACAGCATGTGGCTAGGGAGTTATATGGGATAATTCTGAAGAACTTGAAAGCTTTGACTTCAAGGTATGTTCTGAAAATTTACCCTAAGAATTTTGGAAAGTTATGGATAGTAAACAAACAAACAAACAAACAAACAAACAAAAAAGTAGGACTTTTTTTTTGATGGGTAGGTTGAAAACTGGGTTCTTTCTAAATTGGCTTTTCACCAGCTTACATAGAAAAGAAAATAGAACTTTCTTGCATCTTATTTGTAAATCAATGTACACTCTATATAGGAATTCTTTCATTAATTGACAATGCCCTTAAGTAGGAACTAGGAGACACTCTTACTGCTTACATTCACCCAACATTTATTAAGGCGAACAGTGTTCTTGAACTAGAATAGACCTTTGAACAAAAATGTCTAAAGGCTCTATTCTAATGGAGTTTATATTCAAAACAGAAAAGAGGATGTTCACAGCTACTTTCTTGGTAAGAATTGACGCCATAGATGATAGTAGTTTTAGCCCACGGTACAAGAGCTTATAGAACCAGTGAGTGTTGAGCACTGTTTACTTTCTTGATGATTAGAAAACTGGTTGGGTTGCATTTAAATAGGATTTTAAACCTTCGAAATTAGTGTTATCCTTTGAATTTGAGAAACCGTAAAACCAAGTCTAAGTCACCTTAAATGGTTCAATTTTTAAAATGAACTCAGGATCGGATGCATTTCACTTCTATTCAAGTCAATAGAATTTTACCAAAATAAATGAAGTGTCATTCTCAATGGATCTTTCTTTTGCCTTAGGTTTTTGGCTAACAGACTGTCCCTTTTGTTTGTAGGTATTGAGTTTGCTAATATTAAGTGACTGAAAGTATATTGCCAATAGCTCATGGTAAGGGAGTGGAACAGAAGTTAAAGATCTATTTCATTTGTAGATTTCTTGAGTAAAATAAATTAAGATTTAGTGCAGGTTTAGCTTCGAGATTTTTCTTAAAAAAAACATTTTGAAAACTTGCCTGTGAATCTTGTCTTAAAAGCATCTTGGTTTAGAGTCTAATCTGATCAATTTTAATAGTTTGTAAAGTTATCCAAATTACTTAAATTCGTTCCAATCTCTTCAAATTTGTGACAGCATCTTGGAAGGGGAAGACTCACCTGTCTCTTAATTATTCAGGCTAATGGTGGCCCGCAGTGTGTAAAATGTGATGAGGCACCCAGGCCAAGTTCAATAACATTGAGCAGGTGTCAATGGTGCCAGATGTCATGACAGACATTACTGGGATAAAGACAAGTGCTGAGGCACTACTGACGATTTTTGAGTGAACCAATTTCTTATTTCTTAGGCAGACATGAATAGTTCCTTTGTTGAAAAGATAGAATAATTGTTGAAATAAAAGCTTGTAGTCTGTTTTTAGCCCCTTTTGTCAGAAAACTCCAAATCTCCTATAATATTTTTAGTAGTCTTTGTCTTTTAGAAAAACCTCAAAATATTTGAGAATTGACATAGACAAGGAACTTTGAGTCAATTACCTGTGAACCATCAGGGGATAAACTAATATAAATAATTGGAAGGCATCCCACTGTTTTACTGTATTCATGTTTAATCCTAATTTACTCTACTTTTTCTGCCTAATCTGACTAGATGATGGCAGGAAAGGCATCTAGGGATGTATCCAGTTCCAGAGATTTACAAATAAATTGATGGTTATGTAAATTTATTTATCATCTTTAAATTTCAACAACAGCCACAATTAATTCAGGAGAAAGTTACTGGATTCCCTGAAGGTTCCAGGCACTGGGTTAAGAATTGAAGCTACAGAACACTATCCTCAGGGAATTCACAGTTGATGGAGAGATAACCAAGTAAACTAAAAACTAATAAGTAATAATATAGGTATAGTTTGATGGAGATAACAAAGGGTATTATAAGAGCACATAGGAAAAAATTTAATTCAAAATACAACGACTCTGAACTTCAATTTGAAAGATAAGTAGGGTATAGCAAATGGCTCTTGACATCCCATCTCTAAAGTGCCTGGTACATGTATAATTCAAAGTAGGAATCAGTGCATGCAGTACAGAGAAGAAAAGACAAAAGCATAGATAATACCTAATTTACACAAAAGATGCTCTGCTAGAAGCATGATTTAAAGAACACACGTATTC
>PVKE010053576.1:0-10007 GCA_004027555.1 Craseonycteris thonglongyai | reverse complement strand
AAGTTCTAGCTATTTATAGGCATGTTATCTGAAACGTTTATTTTTATGATAAAGCTAGCTATGTAATAAGTGTCTCCAAAAAGGTACAAGCTTCTTTAAATTATTATATTTCAACAAGTTTTAAAAAGTAATGAAGAATTTACTTCTTGAACGCATTACTCAAATGTTTCACTCTGGTTTTCTCCAACATAATTAAATGCAACTTTCCTTGCTCATAAATAGACTATATATTTTTAGCCTTTTACACTATTATTATTCTCAATCATTTTGATGCCAATGGTCATTTAGTCTGAATGCAGCCTGCTATTTTGTATTATATCCAATTTCAAATAACATCATCCTAATATATTTAACAAAATAGACTTCTTGATTGGGTTAAAAAAGAGTATTTTTTAAGTAAGAATTTTAATTATAAATCTGTGATTGTATTTACATTGATCTTCTTTGTATGTAGTGTGGCATTATGAATTGTGTACAAATATAGCCAGAAATGTGGTCAAAAACACTAAATATAAGACATAGATTGTCTTTTTTTAAAGATTTATTTTTATTGTTTTTGACACAGAGAGAGAGAGAGAGAGAGAGAGAGAGAGAGAGAGATACAGAGACAGAGAGAGAACTGAACTGGGGGAACTCCCCAGTTCAGCATATGGGTCTGCACTGGCTGGGGTCGGGACTCGATCCTCAGTCCCCAGGGCTGTAAAGTGAACGCTTAACCCACAGAGCCATCCCAGCTTCCCAAGAGACATAGATTTTCAACACAAGGTAAATGCAGATATTGTAATCATTTAGTTAATCTAATTCATGAAAAATTTAATATGAGAAAATTCAGAGCAAAGAAAAACATTGATTCTACCTTTAAAAAAATGTACATCTACAATGAACATTGGGGTATGTATCTCTGCAGAATAAGGTTTTCAAATGTTTTGGTTAGATACCCAGAAGAGGAACTGCAGGATCATATGCTAACTCTATTCTTAATTGTTTGAGGAAACTTCATACTGACTTCTACAATGGTTGTACCAGTTTATATTCCCACCAAAAGTATATGAGGGTTCCTATTACTCCACAGCCTCTCCAGCACTTGTTATTCCTTGTCCTGATGATTGTAGCCATTCTAACAGGTGGCCACGTTATGGAAACATCAAATATCCTTTGATAGATGACTGGATAAAGAAGCTATGGTACATTTATGCAATGAACTATTACTCAGCTATAAGAAAAGATGGAATACTGCCACTCACAACAACATGGGTGGAATTTGAGATCATCCTGCTAAGCAAAATAAGCCAGACAGAAAAAAATCAAGAGCCATATGACTTCATTTCTAGGTGGACTATAAAATTGAAAGTGTCAAAGAAATAAAAACTCATCGTTACAGTCAATAGGTTAATGATTACCTAAAAGTAATGGGGGAGGGGAGGAGTGAGGGGGCATGAAATATATGGTGGTGGAAAGAGAACTGACTCTGGGTGGTGAGCACACAATGCAACACATAGACTATGTATTCTAGAATTATATACTTGGAATCTATGTAATTTTTACCAACCAATATCACCCTAATATATTTAACAACAACAAAAAATTGCATCTAAATTATCAAAGTGGCATGATTACTGTTGAGTCTTCAATTAATTTTTCTGTAGAGATAGAATATGACAATTCAGTAAGTTCTCTCTATTTTGCTATTGCTTTACTTTTTAACCAATTATCAAACACTTTAGGCTTTAAGTATATCATAAACTTGGTCATCAACTCACTTCGAATGTGCTAATTTTATTCTAAATAATGATATCAAAGATTCTTAACCTATTTTTTCATATTGTGTGCTTGTGTGTGCACACGAGGCCTAATGGAAACAGATGGGTATAATATTTTATATATTTTCTTTACTGCATAATAAATATTGTAAGGTGCTATTTTGTATTAAATACAAATAGCCTATTCACCTGTTAATTTCTTCCAAAAATATATACTGAGTGTCTTTTATTTTCTATATGTGTAATAATTAACAACTAATTATTCCTGCTTTAACTAATTTCAATTCAAATAAGACTAGAAAATATCTACAAATCTCTCTCCCTACTGGTAAATCATATTACACAATTCAATCTAGATGTATTTATTAGTGCCAGAAATTCAATAATCCCTATTTTTAAGAATCCAGTTATCTTTTAAATCCTACTTAACCTTAATTACCCATAATGTACACATATACAAAATTCTGATGAGTAGTTTTTATTAATATATATTGTATTACTATCATTAATGTTTTAGATTTGTTTAAATATGGAAGTCTTGAACAAAAATTTGAGGTTTTATATCTATGATCATATTTGAACTTTGTTCTTAGAGTTTCTAAAGATGTTTTCTAATTGCCCAAACCATGATTTAACTAAAATTTTTATACATTATATTAGGGACAAAGTTTTAATTATACCAATATTCAATTAATAAGTATTCTGATATCTCATATCTGATACATATATCATGGTAGGTTCTAAAATTTTCTAAAACATTGACTTTAATAATATAAAGTGTATACTCATCCTCAACAACTTGTTTTCATTTCTATTATTGGTACACTTAAAAAAAACACACCCACATATTTATTATTATTTTAAAATAAAAGTAACATAAATAACTCAATTGACTCAGAAATAAAAACTGAAAAGTTAAAGTACTTCATCCCTCTGTCAGCCACCCTGACTTCTTTCAAAAATAAATCAATATTGAATTTCTTATATATTCTTTGAGAGTAAGCTTGTCCAACCTGTGGCCTACAGGCCACGTGTGGCCCAGAGTGGTTTTGAATGCATCCCAATACAAATTCGTGAACTTTCCTAAACATCATGAAAATTGTTTGTGATTTTATTTTTTAGTCTATCAGATACCGTTAATGTTAGTGTATTTTATGTGTGGCCCAAGACAATTCTTCTTCTATCAATGCGGCCCAGAGATGCCAAACAATTGGACACTGCTCTTTTAGAATAATGCAATTAATTTATTTTTTTTTAATACACAAATATGTTTGCAATGATTTAGTCATAATTTTATATGAGCTCTGACTATATTTACAATCCAGATGTTGTAGATATACCATATTTTGCTGCATATAATGCACTCCCATGTATAATACACACCCATGTTTTTGGCTCAAACTTTCAGGGGAAAAAAAAATTTTTTATTTTAATTTTTTAATTCAAATTTTTATTTGTTTATATTCAGATGCTTGTTTATTTTGTACTATAAAAGAATTATAGTATTTATTTTTTAACATAATATGGTTCAAGAAATTTTATGTAACAAATAATCACAAAACAATAAATACAAAGTACAAGAAATTGTATGTATAAAATTTATTATTAAAAAAATTATATTCTAGGGCATTTTGCTTATGGATATTGTTATTGATTTCTAGACTTATATTTTTAACTCATAATCATAAATAACTGTATTAAAATCATTTATATAGATACAAAATTAGTACTACCCATGTATAATGCTCATCCTTATTTTTCCCTCACAAATTTAGGCAAAAAAGTGTGTATTGTACACTGTAAAATATGGTAAAAGCTATATAATATTTCTTTATATTGACAAATTATAAGTCATTTAATAAATTTTACATTCATTGGTCATTAACTTTATTTCCAGTGTTTTTAAATTGTAATGTCACAATAAATAACTTTGATCATATGTTTTGATATATTCTTGTGAGTCTGTCCAAGATCACATTAGCAGATGTGAAATGCTGGAATAAAAAGTACATGCCTCATACATTTTGATAGATATAGCCAAACTCCCCTCAAAACTTTTGCATCTATTTATATCACCACCAAAAATTTGGAACAGTGCTTATTTCCTTACCCTCTTACCAAAACTAAATATTTTCCAGTTTTTCATATTTGTCAATTTTATGGACAAAACATAAAATGTCCTTTTTTTTTGCAAATCTTTGTGAACAAGATTGAGAATTTACTTATGTATCTGGACTTTTTTTGGAAAGTTATCCTTTTTAGTATTTTATAATTTTAATTGCTGTACTTATCATATTTATTATGGTTTTGCATATGTATTATTTAACCTGAGAAAATGAGCTACTTGCCTTTCTGGTTGCTGGATGTGCCAACATAAGTTTACATTTTGTCCATTTTATTTTTTACCTGTATACTTTTTCTATATAGCACTTTTAAGTTTTTATGTATTCATATTTATTGTTTTGAAAATTTTATGTGATTTTGTTTTGCTTGAATATCCACTCCTTACTGTAGAATCATATTTTTCAACAAATGATTATTCTAGCATTTTATTTTTTTATTAGTAACATTTAATTATCCAATAAGTATATTTAATATTTTGATTTACTAAGGTAACAAAATACTTTATCCACACTTTATGGAGATGCTCAATAGCCATATGTGGCTGCTTGTATATTATAGAACATTTCCATCATCACAGGATTCTTATTGGACAACGGAGGTATAGGGAGTCCCAAAACTTAATATTCAGATTTCTTTTTCTGGCTAGTTCATTAGGTTTATTTTATAGGTAAGTAGTAGCACACTGTGATAAGAGAAGAATGTATACATGCATTTCTAACCTGTTCTAGAGCTGAATAGAATGCTGGAGTTAAAAAAGAATAGAGCAATTTTATTACTGAAGGAACTAAGTTTGCATTCAGAATAAACATTTTTTTGGGGGGTGGGGGTCGTGGATAGAGCTGAGAAATAGACAGGCTGGTTTAAGCATTTTATTTCTGCAGATGTTGAACCAAGAGTCTTCAAGATTGAATAAATTTCCTATCCAGTTTGACAGGGAACAATGTTAAGAATTCAGGTCTACTCCCTTTCAATCTAATCCAGCAGCCTACATTTGTTATTAATGTGTATCAATGTAGAAAAAATAAATTATTTAGTGTACTTGAGGAATAATCAAATATAAACACACAGAGACCAAAATAAATAAATTTTAAAACGTCTTTAAAATCTAACAGTCTATGTTTAGATATATTTGTATTCTAAGTGTAAACTGCCCTGAGTGTCTTCTTGGGTATTGCCTCGCCCCTTGGATATCGTGTATACGGCAGAAATCAGTACCCTTTCACACTCGTCAGAAGTAAAAGTGATCAACCTTTAAAACATGCATGAGCAATGTGTACTTTTATCAATGATTTCATAGCAGAAGAGGAAGAGGAAGTTTATCTCACATCTTATACAGCAAATGCCTTAAAATTCCTTCACATACAAGTGTGCTGTCACAGTGGAGATGCATAGTCTCTGTTTTTTCCCACATAGCTTTCAGCTCTCTGGTCCCTGTCTCCTTCTTTCTAAACACCCCACATTTCAAATACTTCCCTGGTTTTTTGTTTTTTGTTTTTTCAGAAAAATTAGGATGTTTCTTGCTTCTGAAAGGTCTACACCTTTCAAGGTGATCACCAACAGAAGCTCTGTTGCAAACTGACCCAAGCCAAAAACCTCATGAGCGGCTCTTTGGTCTTTCATTAGTAGCTCTCTAAAAAGACTGTGGTAGTCAGAGTTTAGTCTACTGTGTAACATCTCTACCAGCTTTTAATGAATGTAAACAAATTCTCAGACCATATCTGCAACATAAATAAACATTTACTAAATAATCATTCACTAGCAAGCAAGCATAAAACTCTTTCATACAGATTGTTAAGTTTCATGATATACTACTAGCTTTTGGGGGCTGTCTCCATGACAAGCTCACTTGACATTATTCCAAAAAGCTTACTTGGAATAATGCCCAAAACAGAAATCTTTTAGCCTAGTTGTCATCAGGCAACCAGAAGTTCTTTTAACAATGGCGGGACATAGAATCATTTGGGAAATCAAATCTTGGGCTCTATTCCCAGACAAAGGCTACAGCCCTGGCTGGAATCTCATACGCTGTTTATGAAAAGGAAGGAAGTGTCTCTAAAGAATTTTAGCTAATCCACATATCTTGAATACCTTTAATTTCACCCATGGGAACCCATTTCTAACAATCATCATGTTAATTAAGTAAACTATTAATATCATTTGTTGTTCTTGTTATCAAAGCATCTAGTTAACATCAAGATATGAATACTGTAGAATTAAAATATGAATAATTTAGGGATTAAGATTTTACTAATATAATGTTAATCCCTCACCCCCTGGGTACAGATTCCTGATTAGACTACTCAGTGCATCAGATTGTAACTTTAATTGGCTAACTCATACATTATACCTACTTTTCAATATTGAAGTATTTAAATTTCAGTCTTTTTAACACCCATCCATTAAAACAGTTGTCCCCAACATTTTTGGCACCAGGGACTGGTTTCAAGGAAGAGCATTTTTCCATGGACCAGGGTGAAGGCTAAGGGGTATGGTTTTGGGATGATTTGAGTGCATCACATTTATTGTACACTTTATTTCTATTATTATTGCATTTTAATATAAAATAAAATAATTATACAACTCACCATAATGCAGACTCACTCACTGATAGGGTTTTGATACGAGTCTACAAGCAATTGACTTATTATGGTCGCTTTGCAGTCAAACCTCTCTGCTAATGTTAATCTATATTTGGAGCTACTCCCCAGCACCAGCATCGCCACCTCAGCTCCACCTCAGATCATCAGGCATTAGATTCTCATAAGGAGCACGCAACCTAGATCCCTTGATTGTGTGGTTCACAACAGGGTTCGCACTCATATGAGAATCTAGTGCTGTGGCTGATTTCACAAAAGGCAGAGCTCAGGCGGTAAAGTGAGCAATGGAGAATGGCTGTAAATACAGATGAAACTTTGCTCATTTGTCTGCCACTCACCTTCTGCTGTGTGGCCCAGTTCCTAACAGGTCAAGGATGTCTATCAGTCCATGGCTTAGGGGTTGGAGACCCCTGAGATAAAACTGTCTATTTAGAAGGCAATAAGAAATAAGATTAGTAACAACTAAAATCTTCTGTTACATAGTTTATGCATGAAATTAACTTAGGTTTTATAAGTCTAAATTGAGAAATGTAAAGATCTGAGTTCAGAGATGAGTGAATATCACCTGTATTGTGTTGTATTAATTGTGACATTGTGGGAAAGGAGAAACTCCAGGAAATTATTGAAGATAAGAGAGATGATTCTTCACAATATAGAGGGGGTCGATTTTTGTGTTATTTGTCAAGCTGTGAAAAAAGAAGTAGTTTATGAAATATGACAATTAGCTGAAATAGTAATAAATTCACTTGGGTAAAGAGAGTTTTATTTAACAGTTCCTAGAACAGGCAGGAGAGTAACTTTACTTGCTGATAACTTACTACCTTTATTGAAATTTTTTTTATTTAAAAGCATTTTTTTTTCTTTTAGACTTAAATAAAAAATGGAATAATACAGAATTTTGGTAAGATGAGTTTAAAAAGCCACATTAAAAAATATGTATTCCTTAGATAAAAATATTCAGATAAATGTATATTCTAGTATTAATTCAAGGGGAGGAAATAAGTCTAATGTGTCATTCATTATGCCTGATACTTTATACATCTTGCCTTACATAATTCTTCCAACAATACTGAGGCACATATTAATCCTCATAGCATTCCATAAATTTCATATCATTTAATAACCTTTTGATTGCTATCAGAAAGGTCTTACTTGGTATCTTGGTATAATACCAAACTCTAATTTAGGCATAATTTTTAAGTTTGTTTTTTTTCTAATACCACCAGTAAGGTAGACAGCAATGCCCAATCATTTTGGCACCAGGGACTGGTTTCATGAAAAAAAAATTTTCCACATTTGCTCACTTGCTCACTCACTTGCTCACTCGCTTGCTCAATTCCTGCTATGCAGCCCAGTTGCTAACAGACCACAGACTGGTACCAATTTATGGCCCACAGGTAGCGGACCCCTGTGGTAAAGGAAAATCAGTTTATCAGATATTTTGAAAGGATATTGTAGGGTATTATATATTCATGGGTGTTTCCCTCCCCTAACCTGGACTGTATTCTTCAATTTTGTTCTATCCTAAAGGTCAGAGAACAAATCAAGGTATTCAACCTTTATTCTTCCATCCAATGAAATGGTAAGACGTGTTTATATTTTGTTTTGATAGTTTTCCTTTGCCTCAAAAGGTGTCACTCCTTGCTCTGTTTGAATAATTTTTCAAAGTATTCTTCAGCAAACTCTAAAAAGGGACTGTATTAAGCTTAAATATCAGACATAAAAACATTAGGTTAAGGTGTAGCTGATGGGTTGAAAAGAGATGGGCTACATTTTTTATTTTAAGAACATTTAAAACTGTAAAGTTCTTAAGATACCAAGAACAATCCAAAGTTGGCATTCTTCAGCTATGGAGCATAACTCAAAAAGGATTTGCCATAGCTTATTAAAAAAAAAAGGGGGCAGGGTAAGAAATACCAGTTGATCATCCTACCAAAAAGACTAAGTATTTCAATGCTTGTAATTCATTGCACTATGGTAGAAACTATGGCTCCTGATGAAAACTAGATACGTTTCCTTTTGTTTAATCTGGGACACAAAGGACAAATTTCTCTAGCTTCAGCAGCATATATATTCTAAGCACAAAGACTTTAAACAATGGATTTGCTGGCAACAGTCATTCTTCCCCTAGGGCCCACTGCCATTGGCATACTTTAGAAAAAAATTTTATTCAAGAATATTAGTCAAATTTATACTCAGTTGAAGAAAAATATAGTTACAAAGTGGGGGTTGAAGAGCAATTTTCAGTCCTTTTTTACAGAATTTTTCTAAGGGACACATATTATACATTATCATATTGGTCCAAAGTATAAATTATTTTTGTTCCACTACATTCACTTTGAGGAAGCAGGAATATATTGAAGATGATTAGTATTGGTAGATGGAGAATAGTTAAAGTTGCAAAGATTTTTAAAGACAACTTATTTCAGATCCTCCGTTTAACAGTGCTAAGTCCTTGAGAAGTATATGATTTTTTCAACCAACAAGAGTTTAATGAAAGCTGTGGATGTAAAGCAGATCTATGAACTTCCTGTGTAGTGCAAATTCTACAGTAAAAACAGCACTATTGATATTTTTCTGGAAACAAATTATAAAGATAAATAAGAAAAAAATTAAAGCAGAGTCTAACGGAAAGAAAAGCTATGAGGAGAAAAAGATGACGAAAGTTGCAGCTCAGAGAATAAAGTGATGGCAGAATTAGCAGTCGGTGATTAATTAAAACTCAGAATCAGAGAGAAGTCTAACATCTGAGTCACGATGCTCTCTCTGCAGAATGAGATAAGGAAATGGGCAAAGGAAGAGAGGGGAAGTCTAATGACATCAGCCTAGTTTCATTGGGCTACATTCAAGGTGTTTGTAGGCTGACCATACTTACCATTTGAAATGGGACAATACCATTGTTTTCTGTTCTGTTTAAAATGAGACATCTAGTCAGTCTATTCAATGTGGAAACAGAGAATGGAGTGTAAAGCACTAAAATCATGAGCACAGAAGAGAGAAGCTAATTGAATTTAATAACTAAATTACCTGCTTGCCCAATATTGCTATCAGCTATTCATTTACTGATCGATGTGTTAAAAAAAACAAAACAGAGATCATATTTACAAAGATTTAAGCATGTTAAGACTAAAAAGATGGTTTCTTCTAAACATCGGATCAACTTATAGAAAAATTTATTATTATTATTATTTTAATTATATTTTATTGTTAAATTTAATGGGGTGACATTGGTTGGTAACAATTAGGTAGTTTCCAGAAGTACAAGTTCATATCACATCACCCACTCATCGCATTATGTGCCCACCTCCCAGAATCAGGTCCCCCTCCACTACCATATATCTGGTGCCCACTCCCACGCCCCCCCCACAACTCTCCCTCCCCCTTTCTCCCCCCTCTCCAGGTAACCACCAAACTATTGAGTGTGTTCATAATGCTGGTGCCCTCTCCCACCTCCCCTCCCTCTCTCCTTCCCCCTATTTTTATTATTTAACAACCATAATTATTTTATTGATCAGGTTGTAATAAC
>PVKE010053575.1:0-10010 GCA_004027555.1 Craseonycteris thonglongyai | reverse complement strand
GCTTCAAATTATACTTGGGGGATGCTGGGATGGCCCAGCAGGTTGAGCGCTTATCTTGCAACCCCAGGTTCCAAGGATCAAATCCCAGTCCTGGCCTGTGTGAACCCATATGCTGAACTGGGTGTGCCCCCAGTTCAGTTCTCACAGGGGCGAGATTCACGCAGGAGACCCCTGGCTTGGTTCCTACCCTGTGCAGACCTGCACCCACCTGTGGAATGAAACTACCGATGACATGCAACTATGGAGACTGCTCTGGGCCCTCCTCCTCTCTTTTTCTCTCTCTGTCAGAAACAATGAAAATAAATCTTTTAAAAAATTATACCCGTTGGTTTAAGAATGTTGATTATAGGGGACGCTGGGGTAGCTCAACAGCGAGGTCCAGGCGTGGAATTCTGGCCCCAGCCCATGCAAATCCACATGCTGAACTACAGGACATAACTAACAACTTCCAGGATGGCAATGAAGGTTCTTGCTTCCCATGATGGAGGCCCCAAATTCGGTTCTGCCCCATGTGGTCCCACATCCACCTGTATGAAATTAAACTGTCAAAAAACTAATGATGTACAACTATGGCGACTGCTCTGGACCCTCCCCCTTCTCTCTCTCTCTGTTTCACCTTCTCTCAAACAATAAATAAATAAATAAATAAAAAGAATGTTGATTATAAACAGAGAAATGAAAAAAACAAAATGACATTCTCTTTTGCTACCTCCAGATGCTACCAGCTCAATTCTTAAGTGTCTCTTATTTTTGTTTATTTTTTAAAGAGAAATCTTTTGAGTTACAATCCTTTTTTTTTTAATATTTGTTATTATTTTTGACAGAGACAGAGAGAAAGAAGAAGTCCCAGACTAGTCTCCATAGTTGTATGTCATCAGTTTTTGACATGGTTTCATACACTGGGGCTGCACAGGGTGGGAACTAGGCTGGGGGCCTCCCCCATGGGAGGCACACCCACTCAAGCCAGGGGCCGAACCAGGGGGCGAGAGCCGAACTGGGGGCCTCCTGAATGGGAAGCACACCCCAGTTCAGCATATGGGTCAACATGGACTGGGGCTGGGATTCAATCCTTGTCCCCAGGGCTGCAAAGTGAGCGCTCAACTGGCTGAACCATCCCGGCTTCCCCTGTTTATTTTTTTAATTGCAGTAAAATACACATAACATAAAAATTATTTTAACCATTTTAAGTTCACAGCTCAGTGGCATTAAGTCCATTCACAATGTTTTTGCGATCATCCCCGCCATTTATCTCCAGAACTTTCTCACCTTCCCAAATTGGATCTCTGTGCCCATCAATTACTAACTCACCATTCCCTTCCCCCAGCCTTTCCCCCACCATTCTGTTATCTCTATGAGTTTGTCTATTCCGTCGTCTTTCTGTCCAAGGATCTCTTCCAGGGTACCACATGGTGTTTAGTCGTTGTTCCATTGTAAGCTCCTCTTGGCTGTTTCTCAGAATTTTTTTTTAAGATTTATTTTTATTGGTTTTTTTTTTTAATATATTTATTTATTTATTTAATTTTTATTCATTTGTTTTTGATAGAGAGAGAGATACAGAGACAGAGACAGAGAGAGAACTGAACTGGGGGAGATCCCCAGTTCAGGATATGGGTCCGCATGGGCCGGGGCTGGGATTTGATCCCCGGTCCCACTGCTGCAAAGTGAGCACTTAACCCACTGAGCCATCCCGGCTTCCCCTTTTTATTGTTTTTGACAGAGATGGACAGAGAGAAGGGGGAGGGCCCAGAGCTATCTCCATATTTGCATGTCATTGGTTGTTTTTTTTTTAAAGATTTATTCTAATTTTGACAGAGGCAGAGACAGAGAAAGACAGAGAGAAGGGGGGGGGGGCAGAAGAGTCTCCATAGACGTCCGTCATCAGTTTTTTGACATGGTTTTGTTCCACACCGGTGGGCGGGGCCACACAGGGCTGGAACCAGGTCTGTAGGGGGGCCTCCCACATGGGAGGCCCACCTCTACAAGCTGGGGACCAAACCCGGGGCCTCCCATATGGGAAGCTCGCCCGGGAAGAACTGACTGGGAGCCTCCCACATAAGGGGCACACTCCAGTTTGGGATATGGGTCTACACTGGCTGGGGCTAAGATTCAATTCTTGGACCCCGGAGCTACAAAGTGAGTGCTTAACCTACTGAGCCATCCTGGCTTTCCTAGTTTTGTACATAGTTTCACTCCACAGGGCTGCGCAGGGCAGGAACCAGACAGGGGCCTCCCACATGGGAAGCATGCCCGGGGTGGGAGCCAAGCTGGGGGTCTCCCGCATAGGAAGCTAGCTCACCCTGGTGAGAACCAAACTGAGGGAACAAGTTTATTTTATTATTTTGGACAGACAGAATTTGTTTTTGATAACCTTGACAGTTTGGAGAGTGCTAGTTGGGGATTTTATATAATTAGGGTTTGTCTAGTGTTTTTATCATGATTAGACCATGTAATGGGGTTGGAGGGGAAGACCACAGAGGTGAAGGGCCCTTCTCATCCCATTTATGAAGGGTCATGTGTCACCATGATGTCACTGTTGATGTTGACCTTGATCCCCTGGCTGAGTGTGTTTGTCAGATTTCTTCACTGTAAAGTCACACTCTTCCCCTTTCCATCCTATCCTCTTTGGAAGGAAGTCATTATGCACAGCCCACACTTCTCCTTGAAAGCTGAGTATTCATGTAAATTATTTTGAACTCTTCTCCCTGGGGGATCTGTCCGTTCTCCCACTTATTAATCATTTGTTTATTTCAACATGGAGCCATGGATATTTATGTTACATTTTGGGTTATAATCTAATATCGCTTTACCTTGTCACAAAAATTGTTCCAGGTTTGGGCATTGAGAGCTCTTTCAGTTGGTTCCTGTGTCCCTTTGACATACTCTGTCACTGTGGTGGATTTTTAAACACTTTCTAGTACTACAAGCATCTCCAAGCTCATCTTGTATATTTTCTGCCCCAGGCTAGAGTCAGCCATTTCTCTCCTGAACTCTGCTTCCTTTAGTTGGAGAACAGTGAAAAGCCAAGATCCAGGTGCTGGAATTTTGTGGCTTTTTAGGTGTTCCATGTGATGAGATAGGGATCTGTAATGTGAGCCTGTACAAATGGCTTTTGTTAATCACATTAGGGATATTAACATATTAAGGATATGCTTGCTATTCTCTAAAATCATAGACTCTCAGAATCTTTGCTGTTGTCAGTCTCTTGGTGAGAAGGCAATATCTTGCTCTTGCCTTGGAGGGTCTGAACCATGTAGGTCACTTTGACCCAGAGAAGCAACTTGGATTTCCAACCCAGGTGCAGAACTTCAAAATAAAGGATGTCTAGACACAGCACTCCAGTTGGTAGTTTCCAAGGAAACAAGACTGCATCTACATTTCAGCCCAAGCTTAGTGTCAACCTCTTTCTCATGGCTTTGTCTAGCTTTAACTCTTATCAAACTGTTTCATATAAATATTACCTGAACTCTAGTCCCCCTCCCCCAAAATCTATTTCTCTCTCTTCTCTGTCTCTGTCTCTGTCTCTGTCTCTGTCTCTGTCTCTGTCTCTGTCTGTTTCTGAGATGCCCCTTACTTTCTCTGTCATGTGGTCTCTCTTGCTACAGCAAGTTAATAAACCTCACTTTCTGGGGCCACAGTTCTGTTCTTAGAGGTCTTTATCAGATCGACTTTACTGGTGAAGGGGATGATGGTGGGGAAAGGACTATTTCTGAAACCCAGAAAAAGAAGCCAGAATTAGCTGTTGCTAATTCCAGGTCTTTAGATTCAGTTTTTCTATGCAATGTTGAATGAGCCAGTATTCTTGCATTAGTATAATGGGCCAGTAAATTTGTTCCAATTAACTTCCAGTGGACATTGTGAGAATTAGAAAATAGAGAGAAATGAGACATGTTTCAATTGTCCTCTTCACAGGTGGAAAAAATGGAAGGGTTTGGGGAGGGTGTGGCTGCCATATGGGTGAGAGCCAGTAGGGCCAACATCAACAATTTAGTCCCCACTTAGGGATAAATATATCCTCATTAGCTTTTCCCTTCTATCTTTTGCCCCTTTTCTTCCTATGAATTGTCTGCAGTGGAGAGTCCTCAGAGTTAGGATCGTCATATATAGCAAATAAATATACAGGATTCCCAGTTAAAGCTGAATTTCAGGTAAACAATGAACAATTTCTTTTAGTGTAAATAGATCCCAAATATTGAATAGGACATGCTTATACTAAGCAAAATTCACCATTTATCTGAAATTCAAATTTAACTGAATAGTCCTATATTTTAGGTGGCATTTCTACCCAGAAATCCAAACACCTGCCAAGCCCATAGCAACCTAAGTAGCCATATTTGTTATCGTGAATCTGTCATGTAACCATAGTTCCTTGACAGGAATTGACTCCCTCACCAGAATAGCCAGCCATAGGTTGAGGAAGCAGCCTATCAGGTGGCCTGAAGCTCTAGCCAGTACAGGTATTGGAGGTTACTTAGTGTCCCAATCAGAACTTCCCTCTGGGGAAATAGTGAAAGTAGGACCCTGGTAGAAATACAAATCCCTGTTCTAACCCCCTTAGAGAATGTGTTTTGGACAAGGATCCTTAGCCTCTAATTTTTGTATGAACCATATATGGGCAGTAAATGAAGGACTATAGACAAAGCTCACAGTAACTGTTCAATAAATACACCTATTATCAGTGTCAACATAATTAACACCTTTGTCTTTCCTTCTTCCCATGAGATCAGGCCAATAGGGACTATCATAACTCCACTTTACAAATGGGTAAAGAGAGGCCCAGAATCTTGCTGTCAGGTTGAGTTTCTGGTGGAGTGTTAGTTAGGCCCACACCTCTCCAGGCTCCTTAACCACCTCCCTGGTGGCCCAACTTGCACTGACATTTTGACAGGGGTCTCCATCCTCTTTGTGTCCTCCCTGCAGACCTGGTACCTGTGGTTACTAGGACCACAGGTGGTGCAAGATGATGGATTAATTGCTGGAACCTGTTCCCCAGCCACCAGAGGCCTGAGGCAGCCTAACTGGTGTCTCTGGGGCTGGAGGTGCCCAATTTACTCACCCAGGCACCAAGTACAGCCCTGAGACTCTGCCCTTTAAAGGAGGTGTTTTCTGACTGAGCCAGATGGCCCATGCTCTGTCACTGACCTTCTGGGTGACCAGGGAAAGCCACCTTCCTCTCTAGAACCCCGCTTTCTTGTCTGCCAGATGGACCCCTTAGTAATCACCTATGTGTATATGTTCATTGAATAAACATTGTTGATATAGCACCGGAACACCCACCCACTGCTACTAGGATTATAAATTCTTAAGATGCTTTGGGAAACTGTTTGGCATCAACTATTGAAACCAGCACATACGGTACCCATGACCTAGTGATTCCAGTCCTGGAAACAGCCAACAGAAATGAAGCAGCTCAAAAAATATGCATAAGAATGTACATAAGAGGGATAAAGTACATTTCATCAGAGTGAAAACCTCTTGTGCTTCAAAGAACACCATTGAGAAAATGAAAAGATAGCCAACAAAATATTTTCATATCAGACATCTGATAAGGGACATGCATCTAGAACAGGGGTGTTAAACTGGCGGCCCATGAGCCGCAAGTAATTTTTTGTGGCCCACGATGCTCTGAAATAAAATGAAAATAGAATTCAGAGCATCATGGGCCACAAAAAATTACTTGCGGCCCACAGGCTGCCAGTTTGACACCCCTGATCTAGAATATATAAAGAACTCTTAGGGGGAAAGCCGGGATGGCTCAGTGGGTTGAGGGCTCACTTTGCAACCCCAGGGACCGAGGATCGAATCCCGGCCCTGGCCCATGCGGACCCGTATGCTGAACTGGGGAGTGCCCCCAGTTCAGTTCTCACCTGGGCAAGACCCTGGCCCAGTTCCTGCCCTGTGCAGCCAGCCCACGCCCACCTGTGGAATGAAACTATGTGGAAAAACTGATGATGTGCAACTATGGAGACTGTTCTGGGCCCTCCCCCTTCTCTCTGTCTCTGTATCTCTCTCTCTCTCTCTTTCTCTCTCTCTCTCTCTCTCTCTCTAAAACAATAAAAATAAATCTTAAAAAAAAAACACAAAACACTTTTAAGAACTCTTAGGGAAGCCAGGTTTTCACAGCAGGTTAAGCACTCACTTTGCAGCCTTGGGGACCAAGGATCGAATTCCAGCCTGGGCCCATGTGGACCCATATGCTGAACTAAGGTGGGCTTCCCATGTGGGAGGCCCCTGGTTTGCTCCCCAGTTTGGCCCCTGGCTCATGGGTGAGTGTCTTCCAATGTGGGAGGCTCCCAGCTGGTTCCTGCCCTATACAACCCTGCGCCCACCTGTGGAATGAAACCATGTACAAAACTACTAATGACACGCAACTATGGAGATTGCTCTGGGCCCTCCCCCTTCTCTCTCTCTCTCTCTCTCCCCCCCCCCATCAAAAACAATAAAAATAAATAAATCTTAAAAAATTACCATATGACCCAGCAATTCTACGTATATGCCTAAGAGAAATGAAAATATATGTCTACACAAACACTTGTACATGAATGTTCACAGAAACATTCATAATTGCTAAAAAGTGGAAACAACCTGAATACCCATCAACAGGTGAACAGAAAAACATTTGACAATAAAAAGGAATGAAGCACTAATACACACTACAATGTGGATGGACTTTGAACACACGGTGCTCAGTGAGAGAAGCCAGAGACACAAGGCCACCCAGTGTGTGATTCCATTTATGTGAAATGTCCAGAACAGGCACATCGGGATCAGAAAGTGCACTAGTGCTTGTCAGGGGCTGGGGGAGGACATGAAGTGACTGCTAATAGGGTTTTTTGGTTTGTTTGTTTTTTTTGGCTTGGTTTTTGTTTTTTGGTGGTAAAACTGTTCTAAAATTAGATAGTCGTGATGTTTGCATGACTGAGTTGGACATTGAAAAGGGTGAATATTAGGGGAGGCCAGGATGGCTCAGTGGGTTGGGTGCTCTCTTTGCAGCCCCAGGGACCGAGGATCAAATCCTGGCTCTGGCCCATGCGTGCCTGTGTGCTGAACTGGGGTGTGCTTCCCCAGTTCAGTTCCTGCCCCCTGGTTTGGCCCCTGGCTTTGAGGTGGGGGTGTGCCTCTCATGGAGGTGGCCCCTAGCCTAGTTCCTGCCCTGCGTGGCTTCTGCCCACCTGTGTGGAATGAAACCATGTCGAAAACTGATAACATACAACTATGAAGACTGCTCTGGGCCCTGCCCCTTCTCTCTGTCTCTCTCCATCACTGCCTCTCTGTCTCTGTCAAAAACAATAAAATAAATCTTTAAAGGTGAATTTTATGGTATATAAATTACACTCAACCAGTACAGCCAACTTTATTTATGAAACAAGGAAATAATGTCTTACTTACTTCTCTTATAAATACATACATAGATACATACATGATAAAGCCTTGTGAAATAATAAAAAAATATGTATTAGTTTCTGTCCATTGGCTCTTGACATAAGGTTCTTAAAACCCTTATACTTTTAAGTGATAACAGTGCTAGGAGCATCTTCTCTTTTTCTAATATTTGGTGTCTGCCCTTGGTTTCTGACACTGAGTTCCTAAATCCCTGGATATGCTTTGGATGATATGAGTGTCTTTTGTTTAATGAGGTGACTCTGGGTGGGCTCCTGGATGAAGTCTAGTCACCAGAAAGAAAAAGCCTTGATTAGAAGGTTGGAACTTTTAGCCCCTCCCTAATCCTCCTGGGAGGGGAGAGGAGCCAGAGACCTAGTTAGTAACCGATCATACCTATATGAGGAAGCCTCCATAAAAATCCCAAAGGTTAGGGGTTCGGGGAGCTTCCATCCTCTCCACACTAAGAACATGAGGGGCAGAGTCTGGAAGAACAATCCACAGATCTCACACCCACATCTGAGCTGTGTTGGGGGGTGATATGGTACCAGAAGGGACAGTTTGGTGTCATCTCAGGGTGTGATGACTGTCTCCATTTAGCATGATGTTTAAGATACAACAGGGGAAGCTGGGATGGCTCAGTGGGTTAAGCGCTCACTTTGCATCGCCGGGGACCCAGGATCAGGTCCCGGCCCTGGTCCGTGCGGAACCATGTGCTGAACTGGGAGCTCCCCCAGTTCAGTTCTCTCTCTGTCTCTGTATATCTCTCTCTCTCTGTCAAAAATAAATTAAATAAATAAATATACATTTAAAAAAAAAAAAGACACAACAGTTGTATATAACTGTGGTTGTTATTTTAAAAAGATGGGGAGGCACAATGGCACATGTAGTTCCTTGTTTTATCCGTGAATATTCTTTACCCCTCCCTGTGTCAACACAATTTGTCAGGTGAGGTTGAATTATTCCAACCTTAGAAAGAGTCCATCCCTGACTCTGTGTATGTGTGTATGTTCCTGACTTGTTCTGGCCAATGTAATCATGGCAGGTGCTCTAAAGTGTACCTGGTATTGAGCTGGCCCCAAGATGAGCACAGACACGTGGAACCAGTAGTATGCTAAAGCTGGCTCACACTGACTCATTGTTAAATATTTAGAAATTTTGTGAATGGTGTTTAAACACAGACAGTATTAAAAGTTAAATTATATAAACATACAGTTAAGTTAATTGTAATTACAGCAGAGTTAATCAGTACTCAAAATTCACTGTTCCCATTTGGTTTACTATTGTACCATTCTCTTAGTGTTATTTATATCTATGGTATCATTATGGTGGAAATAGTATATGCTGTGAACTGAACATACGCCCCCATCAATTCATATCTTGAAACCTAACCCCCAATGTGATGGTGTTAGGAAGTGACTAGGTCATGATGGCAAAGCCCTTGTGAATAGGATTAGTGCCCTTATAACAGAGATCCCAGGGAGCTCCCTCTCTCCTTCCCACTATGTGAGGACACAGAGAGAAGATAGTTAGCTGTCTATGAATGAGAAAATAGGTCTCACTAGACATTGAATCTGCTGGAGACTTGAACTTGGACCTCCAACCTCCAAAACTGTGAGAAATCAATGCCTGTGTTTATAAACTACCCAGTCTATGGTATTTTTGTTATAGCCACCTGAAAAGACTGAGGTAGTTAACAATGGCCTGCTACTGCACATTTCTTCCCAACTCTGCATTCAATGATGTCACAATGGTAGTTTGAAATCAGATACAGTGGTACTATTTACACCATGGAAATTGGCAGAGGTGCCAAATGAATGTCCTCCTACCAAAGGCCAGTTGTTAAAAATTTGCCAGCTCACCCTGCATAAACCAACCCATCACTTAGAACCAAGACCAGTTAAGCCAAAGGTTAGATCTACAGATGCCCAGTTGACCAACAGAAGAGAATAGATGATGATGGTCTAAGCTAGGGGTGGCCAACAAGTCGATCGCGATCCACCAGTCGATCGTGATCCACCAGTCGATCGCGATCCACCGGTCGATCGCGATCCACCAGTCGATCGCAATCCTCCAGTTGATCGCGATCCACCAGTCGATCGTGAGGCCAATTTTGGTCGATCGTGAGGCCAATTTTGGTCGATCGTCGGTCGCTCGCAATGTCTGGGGTGGAATTCCATGTACGATGGACTTTGAAGCGATTGTAGCTCTTATAACTCGAGCGGCGCCACTGCGGGGCCGGCTGATTTGAAGCGCCAACTCGAGCGGCGCCAATACAGCGTCCAGCTGATTTGAAGTGTCAAATCATAACATACAATCCTAAGAAACCGACAAAATGGGGTATCAGAGTTTATATTCTAGCTGACTCGAAGACTGGCTACATTTGCTGCATTTTGACATATTATGGATCACTCACAACAGAGCTCTTGGTCAAACCCAATTTACCTGTTTCATCAAGAATTCCGATACACTTATACAAAATGTTGTTGGAGAAAATTCCAGGTGCTCAGGGGCACCATATGTACATGGATCGCTACTATACTAGTTATGTCTTAGCTCAAGAACTAGCCAAATTGAAATGCAATATCTCCGGAACGATCTTAACGAACAGGAAAGAATTGCCCAAGGAAATA
>PVKE010053574.1:0-10010 GCA_004027555.1 Craseonycteris thonglongyai | reverse complement strand
AGAGAGAGAGAGAGAGAGATACAGAGACAGAGAGAGAACTGAACTGGGGGAGCTCCCAGTTCAGCATATGGTTCCACACGGGCTGGGGCCGGGATTCGATCCCTGGTCCCGGCGCTGCAAAGTGAGTGCTTAACCCACTGAGCCATCCCGGCTTCCCCTGAATGAGTTCTTATTTTGGATGTGCCACTTATTAGTTAATGTGACTTTGGTCAAGTTTCATAACTTCTCTGTGCCTCAGTTTCCTCATTTGTGAAATAGGGATAATAATTTATTATATTGTGAGGATTAAATGATTTAACATGTATAAAGTGCTTAGAATAGTGCCTTCCACGTTGTGTTTGTTATTTGTACTCTTATAATACTGCCTAGCTGACCACTGGTCTCTAGTTCTTCTAAAGCATTTTCTACTCTGCCACAGAGTCAGCTTTCAAAAATGGACATCTGACTACATCATTCCTTTTTAAAAATATTCTGTTGCTTCCCATGGTTTGACCACTACTTACATCCAGCTCATCTGCACTGTCCCTTTCCTTGCACTCTCTATTATAGTGATATTAAATAGTTTAGTTTTTCAGCTAAGCTGTAATCTTGGATGCCATGGCATCATTGCATGTGGTATATCTTCTACACATGGGTCACACAGGGTGGACTTGGCCCACACCTCACATAAAACAAACCCATCCAGCCTTCCTCAGGGAGAGCCGCTCACTGCTCACCATAGGACCATGGCCCAAGAAGCAATGCAAGATTCATGAACTCTATAAATATCTCAGGCTACTTGTGTCCAAGAAAAGAGGTGATATTTGACACAAAGAGTATTTCTAGTACATCTAAAAATGTAAAATCTAAAAAATGTGAACTCTATTGTTCATTAGTACATTAGTGAATAATATAAGATTATTTTGAGCCAGGGAATTCAATTAGCAATGTAGCACAAGTCTCAAAAAATGCCTAGGGAAAGGTTGAAATGTGGAGGCTCCTCCCTGTGCCTGTTACCAGGTGCACTGGTTTGTCATTTGATGGGAACCTCCCAGTCATTGCCAGAGTTCAGTGAGAGCTTCTCCAGGCACAGGGTGGATGTTTTGGCACAATATATAAAAGCTACAGGTTGACTTTTACCATCACAGGAGCAGGTGGTCACAGGAGATGGCTGCTTCCTGAGGCCGAGGACCAAGATCTGCTCCCCCTTACACTTGTGGGGATAGTGACTCTCTTGACCCAAAGTTCTTCTTCAGAATTGATAAGAGATAAAGAATTTTCCAGGCAAATAAAAGCTGAAGAAGTTCATCACCACTAGACTGGCCTTATGAGAAATGTTAAAGGGAATTCTTGAAGCTGTTGAGCAAAATATCTGAACGGAATGAAAACTTCCTGGGCAAGAATTGATTCTGGTGGAGGTGTTAGAATGAATAGCTGTCATCTAGATAGAGCTTACCCACTGCAGAACTTATAGTGCTTAGAGCCACCTGGAGTCCATATGGAAAATGCTATCAGTCTGTAGATTCTCTCATATGCAGTTGTCTTTATTGGTACTGTACTTCCACCTCATTGAAACAGTGGGTAGAGAGTTCAGTGCTACGGGGTCTTCACAGTGCATGAGGAAGTGTCTTAGAATTGTACCAGACCTCATATGATCCTCGAACAAACACAACAGCCACAGTACTTCTTGGTTTGGGACTAGATGAACTAATGAAGCACTTCTTTTTAGGCAGTTTTGTTGAACCTGGCTTCTTGAAGAAACTTCCATGTTTATTCAAGACTATATTTAAAACTCCTATGAAAACGTGGCCCTCTCCATGTACAGTTGATTACTCCCTTAACACTCACTGTCATATTTGCAGTCAATTTGTTTTCATGCTGTCTTTTTTTTTAAAATTAATATATATTTTTTAAAGATTTATTTTTATTGTTTTTGACAGAGAGAGAGAGAGAGAGAGATACAGAGACATAGACAGAGAGAAGGGGGAGGGCCCAGAACAGTCTCCATAGTTGCACATCATTTGTTTTTCCACAGTTTCATTCCACAGATGGGAGTGGGGCTGCACAGGGCAGGAAATGGGCTGGGGTCTCGCCCCAGTGAGAACTGAACTGGGGGCACTCCCCAGCTCAGCATATGGGTCCACACGGGCCGGGGCTGGGATTCGATCCTTGGTCCCCGGGACTGCAAAGTGAGCACTTAACCCACTGAGCCATCCCGGCTTCCCCATGTTGTCTTTTTCATAAAGCCATGAGTTTCGTGATTGTGGCGACTGCAGCCTTTTCTTCTTATGCAGGGCCTTGTACAGTGATTGGCCCAGAGCAGATGCTCCATAAACATTGTTTAAGTGGTAATCAGGGGTTTAGGAGTTTACTAAGATTTCCGTACTCCTTTCTTTAATTTCTCCAGGCTGCAGGAATTAGTTGATCGAGTGCTAGAACGTTTTCAGGCATCTGGACTAATAGTGAAAGAGTGGAATAGTGTGAAACTCCACGCTACGGTCATGAATACTCTATTCAGGAAAGATCCCAATGGTAAGTCCTCCACAGAACTTGAGCACAGTTTGTGATCAGTATGGTATCCTTGGGGTTTGAGTAGAATGGGCTGTTAGTGAATTCTGATATATCTTCTTTTTTAGATCTCTTAATTTGTTTTGATAAGTTCAGTGGAAGTGCGCAGGGGCATATCCAGCTTGCGACAATAGCATTCCAAATCTTTTATTTCTATCACATATAGGGTTGCCATTTTAGCAAATAGAAATACAAGATGCCCAGGTAAATTTTAGGTAAACATGAATAATTATTTTAGTATGAATATGTTCCATTCAATACTTGGTGACTTATTTTGAAAAGAATAAAGGAAGATTAGCTTAAATAAAAGTAAATTTTAGATCAGTGGTTCTCAGCATGGGACAATTTTGCCCCCACAGGACATTTGGGATTTTTAGGAGACATTTTTGTTGTCACAGTAGGGGTCTGGGTTTTCATAGGCATCTTATTAAGTGGAAGTCAGGGATGCTGCTTAACTAACTGTGTAACACACAGGACGGCCCCCACAATAAAGAATTATTCAGCTCAAAATGTTGACAACATCATAGTTGAGAAAACTTCTGTTAGAATAATATTTTGGGGGGAGGGGTCTATTTTGTTTTTTATTTTATTTTATTATTTTTTGTTAAATTTATTAGGGTGACATTGGTTGGTAAAAGTTAAATGGGTTCCAGGTGTTCAGTTCTACATTATGTCCTCTAGTGTTACATTGTGTGCTTTCAAATCTAGGGTTAAAACAGGTCATTTTTTTTATGAAGGCTCAGATTCCATGAGGGAAAAAGATAGAGTAATTTTTTTTTTTTTCCTTCATGGAATCTGACTGAACCTTTATATAAAAATACCTTGTTTTAACCCTTGATTTAGGATAATCTCTGTTTCAAAAAGGATTCTTCTTTTCTTTCTGTCTCCACCTACCAAGTGAAAGCTTCTCTAGCACATTCAGCATCTGTCTGATCAAGAGCTACAAATTCAAGTTATATGCAGCTTCTCCTTTCAAGACCTGTCATTTAAATTATTCTGGCACCAAAATCTCACACTCAGGTTTTATTTTCTTTGTTAGGACATTGACCTTGGTTTTAAAATATCTAGGTTGGAAGATCTATCAGGACTTGAACCCCTAAACTATTTGTAGATTTATAGTTTAGGATAGTTTGTGTGTCCCTTTTGGATTTGTTTGTTTGTTTGTTTTTTGTTTTTTGTTTTTGAAAGATTTATTTTATAGTTTTTGACAGAGAGACAGACACAGAGACAGATAGAGACAGAGAGAAGGGGGAGGGCCCAGAGCAGTCTCCATAGTTGTATGGCATCAGTTTTTTGACATAGTTTCATTCCATACAGGTGGGTGGGGGCCAAGCAGGGCAGGAACTGGGCGGTGGCCACCTGCATGGGAGGCACGCCCCCACGGGTTGGGAGCCGAACTGAGGGCCTCCCACATGGGAAGCTCACCCTGGCAAGAACTGAACTGGGGGCCACACATTCAGCATATGGGTCCACATGGGGCTAGGATTCGATCCTTGGACCCTGGGGCTGCAAGGTGAGTGCTCAACCCGTTGAGCCATCCCGCATCCCCCCTTTTTGCCAAAGTACATCTTCTTATATTTCTCGTAGATATACAAGGGCTATCTGGAAAAAATCCAGCCATAAATGCTTCTATTTTTTATATTACAAGACTGGCTATTTTCTGGAAAGCCCTTGTATACCAAAAATCCCAACTGGAAGTCATTTAATATTAACCCTGTTTGGTTAGATCCATTTTAGGACTAAGATACATGTAGCTATTCAATTTTTAGTTCTAGTGTTAATGTTTTATGGTGCTAGATTATATTTTATTTAAGACTTTTTCTAAATAAACCAGTATTTTACCTTTGGGAGAACTGAGATAAAAAAGATTCAAATAGCTCAATCAAAGCTTATAGATTCTGGGTACTTAATAAAATCTAAAGCTCTTGCTATTATTCTGATGGAATACATTTCTTTCATTTGGACAGTAGTATTGAGAAGAATGTTTGAAATTCCAGAAAAAAATATTTTATGGAATATTTGATATTTATATAATACAAAATTAACTTGCCCATTCGGAACGTTGAAAGGAGTTTATGGTATATATCTTGTTCTGGACAATTTTAATCTTGGAAAACACAAGTAGATCACTGAGAATGTACATTTTAACATCATTATATAAAGACAGTTTCAGAACTCTAGAGTTTACTCTAAATTCATTGGTTCCAAAGATAACTGTATATTCACCATCCAATAGAACTTTCTATGATAATAGAACTACTCTACATTTGTGATGTCCAATCTGGTAGCCACTATTCATACATGGTTACTGAGCACTTGAAGGTGACTTGTGAGACTGAGAAAGTGAACTTTTAATTTTGTTTAATTTAAATTTAAATATTCACGTGTGACTTAGTGGCTACTGTTTTGGACAGTGCAGGTATAGGCAGTATTTAATTAGACATTTAATACTACCAGTAGTAGTACATTCTGCATCTGTCCTGGTTCTTAACTTTTAGTTCAGAGCTCTTAACTATACCATGCCCCACTGTTGTTCTTTTAAAGATTAATTTTGTTGTTTGAGAGAAGTAGAGAGAAAGAGAGAGAGAGAAGAGATGAGGGCCCAGAGCAGTTTCCATAGTTATACATCATTAGTTGTGACATGGTTTCATTCCACACAGGTGGAAGTGAGGCTGTGCAAGGCGGTAGCCAAACTTGGGGCCTCCTGCATGGGAGGCAAGAACCCTTGCCTCCATTCCTGGTGGTTACCAGTTGCACCACAGTTCAGTATATGGGTTTGCATGGGCCGGACTGGGACTTGATCCCTGTACCCTGTGGCTGCAAGGCAAGCACCCAACCTGCTGAGCTATTCCAGCACCCCCTCTTCCCCCATTGTTAACTAACCTCTTGAAATAAAAGAATTGAATTAATGTACAAATCTATATCTTCTAAATTGAATGGATCCAGATTTATATTTAGTTAGCACTAGAGTTTTATATAAGAAAGTGTGTTCACAGTTCAGTTATTTCCTCTTATAGATATTTTAAACATAACTTTGAGATATAATTCATATAGTATATAATTTGCCCACTTAAAGTATGTAATTTATTGATTTTTAATATATTTGGAGTTATGCAACCACTACTGCAATAAATTTTAGAACATTTTCATCACTACTTCATACCCATTGGTAGTGACCCCATTTCCCTCCAGTTTTAAGCACTACAAGATTACTTTCTGTTCCATGAATTTGCTTTTTCTGGATATTTCATATAAATAAGATCATGTAATTGTGACCTTCTTTGACTAACTTCTTTTAGTTATTACAGCATAATGTTTGCAAGGTTCATCTGTGTTATAGCATGTATCATACATCATTCCTTTTTATTGCTGAATAATATTCTATTATTGGATATTTATGGATATGCCACATTTTATTTATCCATTCATCAGTTGATGAACATTTGTGTTTTCTGCTTTTTGGCTGTTATGAATGATGCCAGGGTGAACATTTATGTACAAGTTTCTGTGTGAGCATATGTTTTCATTTCTCCTGGGTATGTACTTAGGAGTAAAAATGCTGGGTCATATGATAACTCTATGTTTAACTTTTTGAGGAACTGCCAGATTTTTTTTCCAGTTATACCGTTTTACATTCCCACCAGCAGTGGGAATTTTAATTTCTCCTCATGTTTGTCAACACTTATTATCTATCTCTTCGATTATTGCCATCCTGTGGATATAAAGTGATATCTCATTGTGGTTTTGATTTGCATTTCCCTAATGGCTAATGCTACTTATAGATTTTGAACCTGTCATTAAGCATTTCATTCTTCAGATAGGATTACTGCTTTTAAAATGGTATTTATTTAGTATAATTTACTTTAAATGTTCATATCTCCTCTTCATAGGGGATCTATTTTTAAGTTGTGAAATATCAAATGGAATTGGGATCTTTGATTAAGAGACTACTTCTCATTAGAGAAAACGTCCTATAGTCACTTATATATAATTCCAGTAGGCAAGCTAAAATATATTACATTCTTAGAGTTAGCACTTTGGATACATTTGATCAATTCTGAGTTGGTAATCTCCATATCTATATACAGTAAAAGACTATACTTAAAAGTGGAAATACAAACATTTTTGAGAGTATGTTGGTGAGCAGGAAAGGGTTGATACTTCGGAAAATATTCTGACAGTTAAATAATTCTTGAGGATGCTTTGAATTTTTTGTACCCTGGATTCTTGTCTGTGTTGAATTTTTACTTGAAAGGGACATAGAATATGGTGTTTCATGTTTTTTTCCCTGTTATCCCTTTGATATCCTTTTCTTGCTGTACTTTAAGGACATCTTTTGAGATAAGCAAGCTAAATTAACTCAAGGAATTAGAGTACAGCTTTGATGAGGCTAAGGGCACAGATTTGCTACATTTCTCTGTAAGGATAACTTTGATTGCGACTAAAAGAGTCTTTCTCATTTGGGGGAAGTCCTTAAGCCAACCTAAAGCATGATTGCCATTTTCACTAGTTAATGTATGAACTTATTTGTAATTTTACATATTTAAAAATACATGCAGCTTTTACAAAATCAGGGTTTTTTAAACTGCAAGGAATCTTTGGAGATCCCCCAGTCTTAACCGTTGACTGAGGCCCATAGGGAAGATAATTTGCCTAAGAATATAGCTAATTATATAATTACCATACAGTAAATATTTGGACAATATTGAATGAATAAATGCATGTTGAATGAATTGATGACAGCGCTGAGACTAGAAACTGGGCCTTTTGACTTATAGCTTACCGTTTTCTCCTCCATATTATGCCATGGTAGTACATGGAGATTTTGCTCGTTGTACCTATAGAAATCAAAGAAAAGATAACCAGATAAATAATCCAGGCTTCTCTTCTAACATTCTCTTTGCAATATTTACAGCTGAAGGCAGGTACAATCTCTACACAGCAGATGGCAAATATATCTTCAAGGAAAGAGAGTCATTTGATGGCAGAAACATTTTAAAGGTCAGTATGAAACTAAACTGGAAATCCATTGACATGTGTCCTAAATAAGCAAGGAAAACAAGTCATTCTCCTTTTAACAGTAAAGTATATTTTTCTCATGTTTCCCATGAGGCTCACTGACTGAAAGGGTTGTTAAAAAAAATTTATTTTTAATGTCCTAAAAGAAAAGAGAAATTTTTTTGACTGTTAAGTCTGTGGTATCTCTAGAGTATTTGAAATTGATGATTTAAGAAACAAGTATCCAACTGCTTGGGTCCATTGGCATAAGATGATTTTAACCTGGTGAGTTTTACTCTGTATTTTACTTCTGGAGGTCTGAGTTTGCATTTTTTTAAGTGAAAAAGGAATTGTTTGTCTTGTTCTAGTAGATTTTCTCTTCTTTCACAAAGTGACTCTCCAAATTTGCTTCATAATCTATTTTTACTCAGGAACAGCCCATGTCTAAAAAGTAGGCAGGCCACTTCTGACTGTTGAGGCTTTGCTTTCTCAGTGTTAAATTAATCTTTGAAATGTAAATAAAAATGGTTCTTCAGGATTGCATTTATCTTTCTTCCACAGACCACATTCTGTAATATCCACAATGTATGTCCACTTTATCAGGTTAACATGCCATTGTGTGCCTGGGCAAAGAGAAACATAAGTTGATACCAATAGAGAGATTTTTGATTCTTCATTTCACTTGTTCCATAATCATTTAGATTATACATTTGCACAGTCATGGGTGTGTTTTGGAGCTGGGAGAGAGAGTACGCATATAATCACTTCAGAAAGCGCTTTAATTTTGGAAATGCTTTTCTTTTTCCTTCCCTAAACCATCCTCTATTCCCTTATCTTGTTACTTGACAATTTTCTTGGCAAATGCCTGATGTTGACCCATTGCCTCTACTTGATGACATCACTCTGCAGTAGCTTCAAGCTTCTTATCACAGAACCCAACTGGACAGTGACAGCCTTCACTTAGGCAGACATTGCAGCTCCCACATTGCAGAGCTATGTTGATTTCTTCTTTTCCTTATATCTTTCCTCATTTTGGGTAGTTTTCTTGTTTTCAGAGTAGCTATGGTAGTTTTAGATTTGAGAGACAGACTGCTAATGAATTCAGTTGCGGTTGACTTTACTGATTTTCCCAGGCCACAGCCTCAATATGATGTGAATCTTTTTCCTCTTCTATATCATTTCTTTGGAGATTTTCCAGTAGTATCATTAATTACTTGCTTTTCTGTTGTTGTTAATTTGATTAAGAAAGAAAATAGACTTAAGGAGGAAAGAAATCTATAGGGATGACTAAAACCAACTTGATTCTTTTGGAATTAGAAGCCCCCAAGATGTGTTGATGCAAGTCAAGTGTGAGATGCTTTGATATCTTTTAAGATGGAGGTGACAGCAGACAGTCTGTGGGGTGGCTGTATGAACAATATTAATCTCTTATTTGATATTTAATTTCTCTCATTCTGTAGTCAGTTTTTAAAAATGTTTTGCCTTGAAATTTCCCTAAGCACCCTCCTGATGACATGAATGTAGCTCCCTCTAGTGTTGACAAGGGTTTGCTATATTAGTAGTACCCTATTGGTTCATGCCTAATCAGAGTTTTAGAGCTGGGTCCAGCTCAGGTGCTCGGAGACCATTTATTTAATCCAGTTCCACACTTTAATCTCTTAAGGGCATAAGATCCCATGTGACTGAAGTGACTTCGCAAAGGTCACCACTAGTTAGTATCAGAGTCTGAATCACAACAAAATTCAGAACTCAGCTTAATTTCTGCAGCCTCCCATAAAGATACTCATTGTTTAGGTAGAGATTACCAAATATTTGGAAGTAGAGATTACCAAATATTTGAAATTGGGCATATCTGTTTGAACTGTGATAATATCTGATTGAAAGTTGTTTCATAAATATTGGGGCAGTGGGAATGGTAGTTAGTCTAAAACTGTGCCTAATTAAGAATTAGACTTTTGAGCTGATTTTAATATTAACACAAACAAATACTTGTACTTATGGTATACCATCTGCCAGACCATGTGCCCTGCAGATAACACAGTCATTATGATACAGTCCCTACCTTCCAGGAGCTTCCTGTCTTTGAGGGGTACAGATGGTTAATAGGCAATTACAGTACAAAGTGGTGAGCAAATTATGAGTATAGAGGAGAAGTACCTTTGAATACAGATAGTTATAACAAAGGGTCCTTGGTATAGATTTAAATATTTTATTTTATAATCATTAGGCTCCATAAAATACAATCTTTCACTTATGTTCAGCCAAAGGAATTAACTTTTCTATGAGAGTAAAATTGATATATGGCCTCCACAATATGTGAGAGATAACTGTCTTTTGTGAAGTATTTATACCAGCCCACCTTTTGGAATTACCACAAATGGACATGTTTTTCTCAAATAGAACATGAGAACCCATGGCCTCTGAAACCCTTGAAAAAAAAAATGATTCAGAAAACCAATGGATTA
>PVKE010053573.1:0-10010 GCA_004027555.1 Craseonycteris thonglongyai | reverse complement strand
TGTCTTGAGGTCTCAGCCCATCTCATACTTTGTTCAGCACTCCATCATGGAATAACCACCCTCATGTCTGGGATCTCAACCCCCTTCTGAGATACTGCATTCCCCCTTCACCTACCTGGACTGGACTGTGTCTCACTTTAATTCCTGGCTGGTGTCCTACATGCTCCGGGCACAACACCTGACTCGAGTGCTACGACCCAGTCAGAGAAGGATCCCCTTTGAATGTCTGCACAGTGAACAACTGGTGACCTCACTTTGGGGAATTGTCTTGAAGCTCAGTGAGCTCTCCAAACCCCAGCACCAGCTTCCTCTAGCGCTACAACAGCACAGCCTGCCTTGTAGCTAAGCTACTCAGACACAGCACTCTGACAATAAGCTGGACATCACCCACTTGAATCCACTGTGAAACCTCCTTTTTTAAAGCACTTCCTCCTGTGATTCCCCAAACACCTCTGAGGAAAGCCAAAGCTCAGTGCTTCCTTGATTTACTTGGGGCTGCCTACAAAGCCAGCCCTCCTCTGTGTAGCTGTGTCTAAGTGGGGCATTTCAGCTTAGTTGGCAGTTACTACCTGTGGAGTCAAACCCCTCTTACTCAACTCTGAGACTAGAGGGAAGACTTAATGGACCTCCAAGTCTCACAGATGACAGTTCAAGAAGAAATTCCCAAATTTTCCAAAGGAACAACTTTCCTTCTGCTGATGCTAGAAGGGAGAACAGAGCAAGAGACTGTGACCGCCTACTGACCCCCTAACTAAGAAAACTCAGTGGCAGGGTTATGGAGCACACCACCTCAAGGGTCGCAGGTATCAGCAGCTACCTCCTGTCAGCCAACGATAGCATCAGAAACACACTGAACAATGGACTCATTCTCCCTCCCAGAAAGGGGGAAGTGGGAGTAAGTCTGAATGGATGGGAGGAGAAGTTCGGAGCCCTGATTGAGCCCCATTGTTGAGCTGTCTGGGAAGATTGCACAGCTGGTCTGTGTTGTAAACAGCGAAGCACAGGATGAACAGCGCTTTTGCGCCATGAACACTCCAGTCAGCACAGAGCCTTAGATGGCTGAGAAAAGTAAAGCCTTTTCTGGCCCTTTCACAACACACCTGATTTCTCTATTAAATTTGAAGGTGGATGGGCATCATGTCGGGTAATTGCCAGCCCTGAATGTCACCATAGGTGAAACGCTTACTCTGATGCTCTCAGACAACATGGGAAAGACAACCCCCCTGATATTTAGGCAGCCCTGGGCATTAGTAATAGTATGTACGCCCTGAAAGAGAAATGACTGGCTTCTGGTCCCAAAAACTGCAGGATTCATGTCTTTGACCCCAAGTCATAGGACTGGGCTGTCAGATAAGCCACCTGATTTGACAGCAGAACTCTTCCCTGGGCAGCAAGCACTAAGCACCAGGCAGGGAAAAGGGAGAGAGGGGTCTCTGATATTATATGAATAGGTGGGAAATAGCCAGGATGGCCCTAGCATTCATCATCATAGCCACCTGATACTGATCAGGGGTGTCCAACCTTTTGGCTTCCGTGGGCCGCATTGGAAAAAGAAAAATTGTCTTGGGCCACACATAAAATACACTAACATTAACAAAAGCTGTTGAGCTTTAAAAAGAAGTTGTAAATAAACTCATAAAGTTTTAAGGAAGTTTACAGGCAGGTTTGTGTTGGGCTGAATTCATAGTCACCCTGGACTGCATGTGGCCCGTGAGCCACAGGTTAGATAAGCTTGATATCGATATTACATATTCTGGTCAGGCTGATGGCTCTTCTGGGAAACTGGACACATTCTCAGTGGTGATCAGGGCAGTTCGGGTGTTATGGCAGTTTCCTGGCCATGGCATATCAAACTGCATATAGTTTCAGAGTGATCTATGGGCGAGGCATGGCACTAGGAGGCTTGCACATACTAGGTAACTCCATTTCTTGAAATCCTCACAATAATTCAATTTACAGATAAATACAATGAGGAACTGAGAAGTTCAGTGGCATACTCAAGGTCACACAGTGACTCGCAGAGACGATATTCAAATGTAGGTCCCTCCAACCCCTCAATGGCATTTGGCTCATGTACAAAACCAAAGGAAGATGGTGGTGCTCAGACCTTGTCTGGGCTCAAGACCACAGTGCAGTCCTGCTGAAGAGACAAACCTGGAGTGAGGAAGCAGGATGCTGGGCAGGAGAGGTACCAGGCTGTGGCTTGGCTGCCTGCTGCTGTGAGTCAAAGAGCTAGAGAGAAGGCTGGTGGAAAGAAGAGGAGGTTTATTCAAAATGCCAGCATTCTGGGAGGATGGTGGACCCCTGTCCCAAAGGCCATCTCCCTGTCCTTAAGACTGCCAGCGGGGTTATAGGCACATAAGCAGAGGCAGAAAACAGGAAAGGGGAAGTTGGTCCATTAGTCCAGCAGTTCCTGAGCAATTTGAAAAAGAAAAAATGAGCTTCCCAGAGCCTGCTTGGCTTCAGAGATAGGAGTGCATCTTATGCAGAAGTTGAGGAAAGCTCTTTCAAGTCCGTGTCCAGGAGGTTTAGCAGATTAGCCAAGTAAAAAGGGTCATTAAGGCCGACAAGCTGCCATCTTGTGTAAACAGAGACATTAAGGCTGGCAGGTGGGGAGGGAAGCAATGAAAAGAAACAAATTTTAAACTGAATTAACAAGCTAAGACTATTAAAGTTTGAAAATGAAAACTACAGTGTCACCCTTACAGGAGGACTTGGGCCTTCTGGCAATTCCCTGATTCCCTCGGAGTCCATAGCTGGGCCCATTTCCTTCTGACACCATCAGTATCACAGTGGGGAGAGCAAGTATCTCAATTCCCCATTATCTTCTATAATACCTTCTGGGATATGATCCAGTGCAGCATGGGGCCTTGAGCTCAGAGACACACACACACACACACACACACATACACACCCCACAGTGAGCCCTATGCACAGCCTCCGGTACCCGGAGCTGACTAAGGCCGGCAGGCAGGGACTGGAACCTTCTCAATGTATGCTTTGGAAAACTCAGGCATTCGTGGAAATCCCTCAAGGGTGTGGTCTCTAATCTCACCTTTGCCCCTGGGTGCTCCAAATCAATATCAAAGAAAAGAAATAACAGCCCAATTCTTTGATGGCCTTCTTAGAGATGAAACTCATTGGTTCTCCTATTATTTTTAAGTTATCCTTATCTAGTCTCCTCTTTTGAGCAGATTTGTTGGAGACTGAGTTTTCAGAAGAAAGCAGTATCTGCCAAAAACTACACAAGGGAACGCCAATGCCTGTGAGCGTCTCAGGCTTCTCACCCCAGCACTTCAGCTCACAACCTCCTAAGAGCATAGGTGTGAGTGGGGTCCAAGGATGCTGTCAGTTCTCAGCATCACTGAGGAAGGCTAGAGAACTGCAGGAATTAGGAGGTCAAGTCTCTAATCGGTCCCTGCAGGTACACAGCTGAGGTGAAGTCCCTGCATACAAACACCATGGCCAAGGCCAGCCTCAAGCTTTCCAAACTCATTCCCACCTCGAAGGATTTGTCCCTGTATTTGCACTGTTCTTCCAGATCCTGGCTCAACTGGCTCCTTCTTTTTATTCAGATCTAGCCCAAATGTCACCTCTTCAGAGAAACCTTCCCCAGCCACCTGGAGCATGATACCACTCTTATCACACCACTATAGCTTATTGCTCTTCTGAGTACTTATCAATATCCAAATCACCCTGTTCATTTGTTGTGTCCATGTGCCTGTCTCTCCCTATAGAACATATGTTCAATAAAAGCAGGGACCTCATCTCTCTCATTCATTGTTGCCTCTCAAGGACCAGTAGTAGTGCCTGCACAAAAACGTTGATGCTCAATAAATTTGTGGGAAGTGAATTCAGGACAGCCTGAGAGGTCACTGGCACTGTGTGATTTCTGCTTTTCCTTTGGTCACAGGAGTGGAGATAAAAGCCAGCTCAGCTGAAGGTTCAGTGGCCCATCCTCATGGGGAGCATCGAGGAGTAATGTGGACAGCAAACACACTGCCTCTCTTCTCTTTGAACTGCCACTATCTGCACTAACCCTCCTACACCAGGGCTTCTGCCTACTCTTAACCTAGCCTGCAAATTCAGGGCACTGGGACAGGAATGAAAATCTTGGGATGAAGGAGGTTGGAGAGTTGTTGTGTTCGTTAGAGTGGGCTCAGTGCTTTGACAAATAACTACAAATCTCAGTGGCGTAATGCAACAAAACTTCACTTCTTGCTCACATCACAGACCGCACTGAGTTGCTCTACCCCGTACAGTCTCTCAGGGGCCCAGGCTCTTCTGCATCTGGCTGGCCAACCAGGCAAGACTGAGCCATCATGGCATATCGGTCACCCGGGTGGTGTGTCAGGTGCTGGGCCTGGAGATGGCACGCATCATTTTCACCCACATTCCACTGGCCAAAACGCTCACCTAATTGCAAGGGGACCCAAAAAAGGTAGTCAAGCTCCATGTGCTGACGGGGAGTGGGGGCCAGGGATGGCATTTGCTGAAAGCCTAAGGTTCTCTGCTGTATTTTCCATTTCTTTGGATATTATATTTGCTGACCATGTGTAATTTAAAAGGTGGCAGGGACTCACTTCTCCAACCTGACCCCCCTTGGCATGATCTGAACTAACTGCTCACGCTCTTGAGTTCTGAAATACACAGAAACAAAGGGAAACAAAACACTCAATATCCTACTCAGCCTCTCTGGTTCCTGACAAACAAGTTCAGGAATAAGAATGGCCTGGAGGTGGGTTCTTATGACACATCCAAGGTATTTGCATGGGGGGGGGGGGGCACAGCCACACTCAAGGACTTTGCAAAGTGAGGTTCACTTAGGTGACATGCTGCCACCTACATGCCCTCCTGCACACTCTGGCTGTCCTTAACCTTAAGACAAAGCTGGGCCTTCTCCGCACTAAGAGGAATCCTCAGCTGCCTGAGGGCTCTGGAGCTGACAAATGCAGCATCCAGTAGGGTGGCAGTAAACCTACTATCGGTCCTGTGGTTCTGCAAGCATCTGTTGAATGCCAGTTATGTGCCAGACCCATGAGTAGGCAGCAGAGTCCAAACAAATACATAAGAAGAAACTAGAAAAAGGCTTCTGCCCTACGTGCACTTGTGATCTGTTGGGAGTGTATCAATAAGCAAATACCATTTGACATTATCCCAGCCATGATGGGAGAGGTACACTGTGCCTCCAATGTTCAGAAGTGGTGCCTAAGCCAGGCCTCAGGGACACGGAGCCTTCCTGCTAAAGTGATGTCTGCACTGGGAGCTACAGTGTAAGAAGCTACTCCCTGCAATAAAAAGGGCAGAGCTGTCTGCTCAGACAGTGTGCTGAGCAGTGGCCTAAGGCAGGAAAAGCCACGTCACTTTGTGTGGTTGGGGAGGAGAGAGGAGCAAAATCAGCCCAGAAAGGACATATGGAATCATGTAGTCTCCTTTGGGCACTAGCCAAAGGACTAACAGGAGGCCCTGATGAATTTAAAGGATGGAGACACAGTCGTATTTGTGTGGTAGAAAAATAAAATCACCCTCTGGCTGACATTTAGAAGGTCAAGGAGAGAGTGTGAGGCTGAAGGTTAAAGCAATGCAGAGGCAGGTCAGGCAGCCACGCCTGTGGACCAGGAAGGAGAGCAAAGGAAGAGACAGGGCAGCAGGCACAAGACCTGTCTATGCCCAGAGGCTGCAGCTGGGGCCCTGGAGCTGCTGCAGTAACAGCAGAATGGAGCGGGGCTGGGGCCCTGGTTGCTCATGCCCAGGGCTATTCCCAGTGCGCCCAGCAGCCCTGCCTGCACTTGCCTCAGCAACCACAGTGTTCACTTCGCCAGGTGCACCCTGAGGCCATATTCCAAGCCTCAGCATTTGGTGGGTCAGCCTCATACTTCATCTCACGAGGCTGCACACACCATACCCCGGGATGTGAGAGCAAGCAGGACGTGGGTCTCCTTATCCAGAAGGAGTTTTAGAGGAGGAAGCCTCTCAGGGAAGTAGGGCATGTCTCTGCCCAGCTCCAGTGGGTGCCATTCCCACCACTGCTGTGGGGGTTCCTGTGTGCAGTGGGCACTGCCAGATTAGCACCCTCCTGTGGCACTGGGTGAGGACAGGAACAGAGCGGTGGAGGGAGGAAGCCCTGCTGTGTGAGCTTTGGGAAGAAGTGGTGGTAGGAAAAGCCTGCCAGGAGAGGACTGGAGGATCCCTGTGGGCCTCTGTGACAGCTTTCCATAGGCTCCCCCCAGGCTTCCCTCCCAGACACTCACGTGTGGCTTGAGGAGCTCCCAAGGGGCTGATGAAGTCAAGGCTGGACTGTGACCACCTGAAGTAGCTAAGAAATAGCCCATGCAGCTGCTCTGCTGGGTGGGTCAGCACCTTGGAGGGGCACTGGAATTCAGGCAAGTCAGCTGAGAACAGGGATGTGGGGATAGAGTCGGGATTCCGTGAATCTCAGGGCCTGCCGGCATCTCTTTGGCTTTGTCTTGCTGCTGCCTTTGATTCTTTCTGTCTCTTCACCCTCACGGGAGACATGCCTAATGTTTTTCTTCCTCCTTAGCTGACTCAAATGAGTTCATCTGTCCTCTCTGAAGGATTCCCTGTTTCTGGGGCAATTCAGACGACATGTGCTTGTCCTGGTGGGTGGCTCCTATTTCCACCATTTTCTTCTTAAGGAAGGTGGAAATACCTGTCCTGATTCCACCCTTCCCTCTGGTGCAATGATAGTCATGCTAGTCATCAATAAAATGCCTATGATTAAATTATGAAATGTTTCATTTGTGTTAAATTATTTATTACTAGAGGTCAGACAATTAAGTTTGCAAACTCGTCCTAGAAAAAGTGCTACTTACCTCATTGCTAAATACCACTACAGTCACCTTCAAAATACTCCTCTTGGGAAGTTACACACCAAAACCAGTGCCTAGTCCACCTTTCAAAGTAATTTTGGAACTCTTTTTCTGGAATGGCCATCAGAGCCATCATCATACTACCTTTGATATCCTGAATGTCATCAAATGTCTTCCTTTCAATATTTTCTTTAGCTTTGGGTAAAGAAAAAACTCATTGGGAATCAGATCAGATGAGTAAGGAGGGTGTTCCAATACAGTTATTTGTTTACTGGCTAAAAGCTCCCTCACAGACAGTGCCCTGAGAGCTGGTGCATTGTTGTGATGCAAGAGCCCTGAGTTGCTGGAGAAAATTTCAGGTTGCTTTTTGTCTTTTTCATGCAGACTTTTCAGCACTTGCAAATAGTCAACTTGGTTGACTGTCCCATTGGTACAAATTCATCATGAACAATCCCTTTGATATCAAAAAAGGTTAACAACATTCTTTAGACTCTTGATTTGGATTGACAGAACATTTTTGGTCATGGAGAATCGGCTGACTTCCATAGGATTTTAATGCTTTGTTTCAGGGTTGTATGGGTACACCTGTATTTCATCACCAGTGACAACACGACCCAAAACATCGTCTTGCCTCTCCAAATGGTCTTGCCAAACTTCAACTCTCCTTTGCTTTTGTTCATCACTGAACTTCTTCAGGACCACATTTGTACACACCTTTCTCATGCCAAGATTTTCAATTAAGATTTTTCTGTTTCTCTATCGATGTTTTCTTGGTCTGCAATGCTTCTCACAGTTAGCCGATGATTTGGATGCACAATTCGACAAATTTTTGCAATGTTTTCATTAGTTCTGCTCATTACTGGCTGCCCTGACCTCTCTTCATCAGTGATGCTTTCTCTCCTCTCAGAAAAACATTTAATCCATTTGTACACTGCCATTTACTTCTTTTCATTATCCCCACCAACTCTGACTAATATATCTGTCACTGATTTTACTTCCACTCCTACCAAGTTTAACAGGAAATTTAATGTTTGTTAGTTGCTCTAATTCAAGCTCTGACTTTCTCAGGATGGCACACACAAACATGCAACAACAATAATTAATGCCACTAAGCAAGACTACTGCCACGCATGGACATGAACAGAGCTACGAGACACTGATATACCGAGGTTATGAAACCTTGAGGAGTTGTTTGTGCAGTGCTGCCCATGTAAGTGTGTGATGGCAAGTTCACAAACTTAATTGTCAGGCCTTGTATATTTTCATTTTTATTTCATCTTTCTTTCAGCAGTCATTTATAAAAGTTATTTTTTTCTGCATTTATTATGGATTTTTTAAAATTCTATTGTATCCCAGTCAGAAAATGTGGCTTGTGTTATTTTATCCTCTTGAGAACATACTGAGATTTTCTTTGCAGCATACGCTATCATCCACTTTTGAATCCTTGATTTATTCCTACTTAGCTGAAATACATCTTAGAGCAGTTTCCAGAAAGAATAAGAAAGTGGTATACCTTCTAAAGCACTGCATTCCTGAAAGTGTCTTTTTATGTCTTTATACATGAATAACAATTTAGCTGAACATAGAAATTTGGGGTCAGCACCTTCTTCCTTAAACCTCTGGAGATGGCGGTTCTGTGTTGGGGTGAAATCTGAGGTGAGCGGATGTTTCTTCCTTTGTAGGTATCCTGTTCTGTTGAGATGCTTGCAGGATTTTTTCAGTCCTCTAAATCATGCCATATTCTCTGTTTTTATCCTTTACAGCCCCCAGTAACTCTGGGAGCACAGGGACAGCTTGGAGAAAGTGAGACACCTTGTGGAGGGATGAGGGAGGACTGATGTAAACTCTGTCTTCTAGGAAGCCTTCCACTAGGGAATGCGAGGGGACTATTGCTATTCACGGTCATTTCCCAGGCTACCCCAAATATTAGCAACAAGCACAATAACTCAGTCAACTGCTCCAACACTCTCCTTTTCCTTCCCTGAACAGAGATTTATTATAAGTCAAAAAGATTTCTACAACAAGGGCAAAAGTTGCATATATGGGGTTGAGGAAATAATAAAGTGAACTGTGAAAAGAATTTTCCTAGCCATATATTATCTCCTCTGGGGTCCTTGTCTCAATGACAGATGCTGCTGTTCACTTCTGTGACCTACTTCTCTCTGAGTGTTGCCTCTGTCCTTGCCTGGATCCAGCAGATTCTACGGCCCATAATAGAACCGTTGGTACCCTGAGCCACTCCACCACCCCCAAGAATTCTTACCCTAAAAGGCCACATGACTATCCTCCAGGACCTAGAAGGTGTATCCCAGGAGAGAATCAGAAGATGACACAGTTCTGGAGGAGGGGATTCTGTTGAAAATGGAATTGGCATCAGGACATTAGACAATAGAATCACCAAACAGAAGTGAAAATATGAGAGCAAGCAGGACATCAGACTTGGTTTCCAGGACCTCTACAGGAGGAAGCTTCACAGGGAAACAGGCGGTGCCACTGCCCAGCTCCAGTGGGTCCATCCCCACCACTTCACGTGAATACTCCGTGGTGCACAAATGGGAGAGTATATACGAGGGGTACCTTCCAGAAAAACAGAATTCTCTTCCGGAGGGTGGGCCCCTGGTAGTACAGGCCTCCCCCACCAGGTGAGTGTTCCAGGAGCCCATCTGCATCAGCGTGCCAGCTGGCCTGGTTGTGAGAGGCTGCGTGTGGAAGAAACATCCTAAGTTGTGGCAAACAAATGACTGGTTGTTCCACCACGACAATGCACCTGCCCACAAAGTGCTGAGAGTTCAGCAGGGGTTTTGTTTGTTTGTTTTTCTTTTTTTTGTTTGTTTGTGTTTTGTTTTTTTTTTACCAAAAACAGCATGATTCCTGTTTCCCACCATTCCTATTCACCTGATCTCACCCCAGTGACTTTTTTTGTTTGTTTTGTTTTCCTAGATGAAAAAAGCCTGGGGAAGCCGGGATGGCTCAGTGGGTTAGGCGCTCACTTTGCAGCGCCAGGGACCGAGGATCGAATCCCGGCCCCGGCCCGTGTGGAACCATGTGCTGAACTGGGAGCTCTCTCTGTCTCTGTATCTCTCTCTGTCTCTCTCTCTCTGGCTCTCGCTCTCCTCTGTCAAAATAAATAAAATATTAAAGAAAATTAAGAAATGCAAACATTTTAGGGGAAAGCCGGGA
>PVKE010053572.1:0-10008 GCA_004027555.1 Craseonycteris thonglongyai | reverse complement strand
ATATACATAAACAGAAGTGTCAACAATTGCGAAGATAAGATTTTTATTTGCTTCCCTGTAGTTTTAAATATAGTTTTATTTATTTTTACTTTTGAGAGAGAGAGAGATACAGAGACAGAGAGAGAACTGAACTGGGGGAGCTCCCAGTTCAGCATATGGTTCCGCACGTGCCGGGGCCGGGATTCGATCCTCGGTCCCCGGCACTGCAAAGTGAGCACTTAACCCACTGAGCCATCCCGGCTTCCCCCCCCCCCCGTAGTTTTAAAGAGCCTAAAACAGAAGGGCAGGGGCTGGGCTTGAGAGTCTCTAGCTGCTTGATTTTAAAAGTACCTCTTTTTTTTTTTTCAGTTGTTCCCATCTCACGCTGTAGCCTCATTTGCCTTTTATATCTTTTGGAGAAGACCTTAAAAAAGTTATTGAGAATCAGAAAAACTTTAAAAGACTTATTTTTACAAAGTTACAAGTGAACTAGGAGGAAACCCACAGTTTTTTAGACTTAATTACTATTTTTATTACCTGTTTACCTGCTTAAGGTCGAAAGGGGAGAGCAGGAAAGTCCCCAAGACAAAAGGTCTCAGCAGCTGCTAGGACATCTTAGCAGTCCCCTCCTGAACATGAACAAGTGTATAGGGGAGAGGGGGGAGTTGAAGCCATCAAAGAAGCAGAAATAGGTGGAGATGCAGGTGAGGAGGGAGCCAGCGAGGTTCCTGGGTCTCGGTTGGAGCCTTAGGACTTGGGGGTGGGGGGGTGGGGGCGGTGAGACAGAGGGAACAGATACATAGGGTGGAGGGAGAGGTGGAGGTCCAAAATTGCTTGGGTCTGCAGGGATGGGTTCCTTCGGAGTAGGGGTTCATGTGGGTTTTGAACAGGTCAGGAGAATCTGGATGGCAGAACAAGACTCACAGAGAGTGTTGAGTGTTGTTGGGAGCCGGCCCGGAGCCTGAAGGAAAGGTTTCCGGGGGCCTGAATGGCAAAGCCTCAGTCCCCACTCTCATCTCCCTCGGCAATTAGTTGTAGAAAACCGCCTACCCGCTGAGGGCCTCCGGATTTCAGGACGCAGCCAGGAGGGTGGTCTTTGATGAAAGGGAATAGGTGGCCCCCATATCTGAGTGTGGGATGCAAGTGAGGGTGAGTAGGACGAATCCCAGGAGAAGAACGAGGGGAAGAAGCATCCCAATTCCCAATGTTAGTCTCTGGAACAGAGGAAGGATCAGTCCCAGGGAGGACGTCCCTATGCTGAGAGGGTCCAGGACCGAAGCAGGAGGGTTCCCCTGGCCTACCAGTAGGACTTTTCAGAAAGGGCCAGAAGGCAGAAGAAAATGGCAGGAGACACTGAGGGTCCTAGGACTGTCTACTCACCAGAGGGAATTTGAGTTAGGCCATTAGGCTAGTGCTGATTGAGATCTACAGTGGCAAGGAGAAAGTCCCTGGGTATAGGTCCCTTCAGCAGGTCCTGGAAGGAGACCCAGGAACAGATAAAGCCCCGTGAGAGAGAGAGAATGTGTCTAAATCTCCCCTTACAAGAACAACAGTCAGGTTGCACGAGGGCCTACCCTCGTTTACTTACTTAATCACTTCTTTAAGTGCCCTATCTCCCAATATAGTGACCTTCTGAGATATTGGAAGTTAGTGCTTCACCATGAATTTGGGAGAACACAATTCAGCCCATAATAATTATGCAGGATTGTCTCTGACATGCCTATGTATTGCAGAAAAAATCAGGAGACTCAGAGATGACCCTAGCACCAGGAATGTCTTGAAAAATCAAGCTGAGCAGATGGCCAGCTCTCTTTGCTTAATCTTGCAAAGAGCTTTCCTCACTGCTGGCTTTTTATTTATATTCCATTAATATGAATACATACATGAAAACAATCATCAAAACATACAATCAAGAAAACACAGAAACAGTATATTCTGTTCCCATAAAAAACAAAATTAGAGAGTTTAAGATTCCCTTTAGCTTCATAAAAAGTTCTCCAGCATTCCATCAAACTTCAGCACATAATCCCCAGCATCCGTTCTTGCCTCTGCAAAAACTGCGCTTTGCATCCATCTAAGCTTCAGCCAAAGTTCCATGAGAGTGCATCAGCTTCAGCTAAGATGCTCCGAGAATGCCTCTTAGCTTCAGCTAAGATTCTCTGAGAGTGAATCTCAGCTTCAGCCAAGATTCTCTGAGAGTGAATCTTAGCTTCAGCCAAGATTCTCTGAGAATGAATGCCTCATTCTCAGACCCTGTTCCCCTAATCAGGAAGTACTTGTCCTTCCTTTCATATTTAGATACCCCTTCTTCTTTCAGGTTCCTTGAGACTTGTTTACACTATCCTGTCACGAGGCTGACCATAAGCCATCCCTGTTTTCAGGGCGGCGGTGTCCTGCATATCTAGAGAGTGTTCCAAGACTCAAGTCACATAATTATTAATCTTTCTCTACACCTATGCATCCTTTCTCCTGCCAGTTTTCAGATTTCATCTGAGATGTTACTTCCTTTAGCAAGCCTTGTCTGATCCTCCTAGATTGACTTCAGTGGCTCTTCTATATGCTCCCTGTCATAATTCTTGAACTTATCAGTTTACTTGCCTCCCTGCTTGAGTAGACTGAAAACTCCTTAAAGATAATGTCAAATCTTACAGAGAATTATACTTGGTCGCCCCCCCGCCCCCCCAGTTTAAAATGGGACCTCATACTTCAAAGTTAGAACCCACTGTGGTAGACTGTAAACTCATCTTTTTTGACATTTTCCCAAACCTGCCTTCTCTGTCATAATGAGGTTCAGACTATAACCCAGATCTCCACATTCCCAGTATAGTCTAGATTGTGCTGCTTCCCAGCTGCTATCTGTGTATGATGGGGAGAAGGGGTGTCATACGGCACTCAGGATGGTTGATTACTTCATCATCATTTTAAAGATATATTTTTATTGTTTTTCAACAGAGAGAGAGAGAGACAGAGAGAATGGGGAGGGCCCAGAGCAGTCACCATAGTTGACAGCATTAGTTTTCCATATAGTTTCACTCCACAGGTGGGTGTGGGGCTGCTCAGGGCAGGAACTGGGCCCCGGCAAGAACTGACCTGGGGGAACTCCCCAGTTCAGCATATGGGTCCACCTGGGCTGGAGCCGGGATTCAATCCTCGGTCTCTGGGGCTACAAAGCGAGCACTTAATCCACTGAGCTATCCCAGCTTCCCCTTCATTGTCATTTTAAAAGGAAACATATAGGAGGATTTTTATTGCGGACCTAGTGTGTACACACACACACACATGCTATTATTTCTCCAGGTCCTCAGAGTGGATTCATAATTAGTAGTCCACTCACTTACTATATGTGATGGGGATCCAAAAAAACTTAGAATTTATTTTTAAAATTGTGTATTTATTCTTACATGTTTAAACTTCAGTCACTTTTGAAGTACTCTCTGTTTGATGCAATACACCTATGGAGATGCTTTTTCCACTGCTCAAAACAGTTTTTTAATTCATCAATTTTGATGCCTTTTAGTCTTCTGCTGTTTTTGTTTTACTTCTTCCACATTGTAAAATGTTTCCCTTTGAAGACTTTTTTTCACTGGGGAAACAAAAACAAGTCCCTTGGGGTGAGTTCAGGTGAATAGGGAAGGTGGGGCATAGGGGTCATGGCATTCTTGGTCAAAAACTGCTGCACACTCAGCGCAACATAGGCAGGTGTGTTGTCATGCCATGCATTTTTGTGTAAATCACCCATCGTGAAATGGCAAACACATTGAAAGAGTCCAAAAATAATTCATTGAAGCTAAATGCAGCCTCTCACAATAGTGCCAGCTGGTACACTGATGCAGATAGGTTCCTAGATCACCCACCTAGGGAGGGGAGCCTGTACTACAAGGGGCCTGCCCTCCAGAAAATAATTCGGTTTTTTTACGACCAACCCCTGTATGTAGGGAGGCTATATGAGAAGAAAATCCAATCAACTAGGAGTCATGCCTGACATTGATACCTTAGTGTTTGACATAGTTTATCACCTTTATCATAAAACAGTCTTTGTTACACATAGCCATTTAATTTGAACATTATACACTGTATGGTATTTTGCATGATGTTTTGAAATAATAATCACCACCCTCCATCTATTATTTTTTAAAGGCTTTTGTTCATGTGTCCAAGTTGCTGTCAGAGTGTAAATTTGATCTGTTGGAAGAACTTGTGGCCAAAGAGGTAAAGCATACTTTTAATTTTTCTTTAAAAATAAATGTATTATTGTCTTGCAATAGAATGATACACAGCACATTGTCTTTATTTATGCTTAAAAATAGTATGTGTGCCATCAGCCAAAGTAGAGTCCCTAATCATTCCTTTTGGGTACTTTGAGTCATATAACAGCCTAGAATGACTTGCTACTTAAGGCATAAGTAAATATAATGTCTTTCTGTTATTCTTACATAGAATGTTCTGTTAGGAATTGTTTAGTTGAAAAGCTAGATGTTTTCAGCCTTGCTTTTGAAGTTGAGTAAATATGGTAGTAAATTTAAAAATAGGTTTAGAAGAATTCACTCCATAAGGAATTCATTATACTTTTTGAAAAGTTTTTGAAAACTCAGTAGTTGAATTGTGGTTTTCTTTTTCCAAACTTAGGTGCTACATGTATTGAAAGAAAAGGTTACTTCACTACCTGACAACCATAAAAATGCCCTTGCTGCTGACATAGACGAAATTGTGTACACATCAACAGGAGACATCTCCATTTACTATGATGAAAAAGGTAATGCTAGAGCATTATCACTTTAAATGATCCATAATTGCCCAGATAAGGTAAACTACTGGATAATCATGAAATAGTGGGGTTTTGTTGATACAAGTAGATATTTATAGAACTTCAGAGAAAACAATATATTCATTCTTTAAAGACCTAGCTCTGGAGGAGCTGAGGTATGGAAATAGTTTCTTATGCCCTTCGGTCAGGAACTTTCTCCCAGTACTCAATTCACAGGAGAGAGCATTGCCACGTAAGTTGATGAAAGTAGTCTGTCTAGGACAGATTGCTCCCATGCATCAAATTAAAAAGATTCATGTTTCACGTTTCCTAACTTGAAGGAAACAATTGAGCATTTTAAATGCTCAGTATGTTAAATAGAAGGAGTAAGGAGTAAAATAAAAAGTAAACAATACCACCTAAAGATTGTTTACAAAGTAAGATTCATTTCAGAACTCCCAAATTGGATTTATTTGGAGACAATGAAAAAAGTTGAAAAGGAACTTTCGTGGTTGGTTATCTGTTTATCTAATGTATACATGTTCCCTATAGAATTCCTGAAAATTTATTGACTTATTTATCCCTGCTACAAATATTTCCATATATATTATGTGCCAGGCATACAGGAAATCTGGCCTTTGCTTACATACTTCTCAAGTCAATTCTGACTTGGACTCTTAATAGTTAAAATTTTTTCATACACATGTTAATTTGAAACATAAAAGTAATTTTACATATATTTTTTAAAGATTTATTTTTATTGTTTTTTGACAGAGAGAGAGAGACAAACAGCAAGACAGAGAGAAGCGGGGAGGGCCCAGTGCAGTCTCCATAGTTGACAGCAGTAGTTTTCCATATAGTTTCACTTCACAGGTGGGCGCAGGGCTGCGCAGGGCAGGACCTGAGCTGGGAGCCTCCCACATAGTCCCCGGCAGGAACAGAACTGGGGGGCACACCCCAGTTCAGCATATGGGTCCACATAGGCTGGGGCCGGTGTTCGATCCTCGGGCTCCAGGGCTGCAAAGCGAGCACTAAACCCACTTGAGCCATCCCAGTTTCCCTCATATTTTTTGTAAAAAAATTTTTTCCCCTCATATTTCAAATTCTGTCTTAGCACCATAGTCACTACCTGTTTTTTATATAGGACATTGTCATAATCACTAGGCATAGCAAAGTGAATTAAGGTAGAAGTCTTTCTTCTTTCTGGCAGTTGGAATTAATTACTTACTGTAACAGCAAGAAATGTTTTCCCCTCATTTTTAGTTTGGCAACAAATATCTGTCAAAACTTCCCCCACAAATTGAAAATAATCTATGCACTATACTCAGTAAGTGGTACATGCTCAGTAAATAACAGTTATTATTACTGTGATGCAAAGAGGACCAATATGTCATAAACCCTAAGAGAACTTTCTAAAAATAAAAAGATATCAGTACAGATATCCTATTACCCTAGAATAAGCACAAAATTTGATGTGTAACCACTGTGTTAACTACTGCCAATTTCTGATTTCTTTTTGGATATATGGATGCTAGATTATTGTGATTTGTATTTGTACGTATGTGTGTATGTTTTTTCCCTAAGGAAGGAAGTTTGTTAACATCCTGATGTGCTTTTGGTATCTAACCAGTGCCAACATCCCCGGTGAAACTTTAAGTGGAGCCAGTGTATTCCAGGTCAAGTTGGGGGATCAGAACGTGGAAACTAAACAACTTCTTAATGCAAGCTATGAGTAAGTCTAATCACATTTCATTGTTTCCTTTCCCTAGAAAATGGAAGGTAGAATGAAGGTATGAAAACTAAAGGGAGCTTTAGGAAATAAGGATTGGAATTGTTCACGTTATTTATGAAGAGAAAAAGGCACAATGACATACTGGCCATGAAGCAGGAGTGTTCAGAAATTAGAAGGAGGTAATATTTCTGAATGTAATTAAACGGTGTTTCAGCTGTCTATTGCTGCATTACAAACCATTCCAGAACTCAGTAGCTTCAAACAGCTCATTTATTTGGCCTGCTATTTTACTGCTCAGGAATTTGGGAAAGGCTCCACTGTGGGGCTTTCTCTGCTTCACCTGGCATCAACTGGGGTGACAGGGGCTGGAGGGTTTATTTTTATTATAATACAGTGGCTTCTTAACTCACATATATGGCACCTCGGTGTTCCTTGGCTTCTCCACGTAATGTCTCCTTCTCCAAGGCCTCCCTTTGTGGCTTGGGCTTGTGGCTGTCTCAGGCTGGTCCATGTTTTGTACTGGCTAGCTTTCGAGGCAGAAGGCAGAAGATGCAAAACCAGTAAAGGGCTATGCCCATGATTAAAACAACATCATTTCTACCACAATCCCCTAGTCAAAGGACCTGTACAGTTAAAAGGCCTGGAGAAACTCCACCTCTTTATTGGGCAACAGCGAAGACACATAATGGAAGAGGAACATTGGGTGAAAGATATGGTTCTGGCCAGCATTGGAAGATACAATCTGCCACAACTGGCACATGGACTGTCCACTCATTAGATACTGATTGGCCATCTCCCATTTACCCAGTACTCTGGTCTGGGTTCAAATACACAGTTGAGGTTCCTGTACCTCAGGAAGTAGTGTCTATTAGGTTAGCAAAGTATTTAAAAGAGATATTATAGTATGTTTTTATGCCAATGAAATTTGGAGCTGTGAACAAGTCAAGTCAATGGAGACCTAACTGTGTAAGTATTTAAATACTTACTTAATTTAAATCTACTGAATTGCCTCTTTTAAGGCATCATTTATAATTGAAGAACACTATAATCAATACTAACTTTTGGTACTTCTCATATTCCCTATTAAGACCATCAGTAGCTCATAAACACTGTTATTTTCAAGGTTGATTTAATGTATATAAATCAAATTCTACTAAAGTGCTATTTTAATCACCATAACCCAATTTATTTCTCCTCATATTAGGCATATGTTATAGCTGGTATTTAACAACAGAATAATACCCCAGTTTTTCTCTCTAGGACTGGCAGATGTTGGGTTATAATTCATTAAAAACTCATTTTCGTTAACAATTTACTTCTAATCTTGTGGGATATTTTTGGTAATTGAATTAGTGGATTAAACTTTTTTAATTTTGATTTTTATTTACCATTGACTATGGGCTTATTGCTAAAAGCTGCCTCTAATGTACACTTGCATCTTATATAGTTATGTAAGAAGTATTTGGACTAGTAGAAGATTCACATTATTTGTCATTATTTTCCTAGATTTCAGAGGGAGTTTACACAAGGAGTAAAGCCTAACTGGACCATTTCACGGATTGATCACTCAAAGTTATTAGAATAAACTTCCTTGAAAGAATCAGTTTATTGGACTTTCAGCAAATGCTGTGAAAATTAAGAAAAGTTTTGGATTTGTTGATCTGTACTTAGTCAAGTCTGTGGATTGCGTTTGTATTATTTTGAAATACTCTTTGTAGTATAATGGCATAATACAGTAAAGCATTTTCCACAGATAATTGTCACTTTCTATAATAGGTCAAAATAAACGACAACAGTGCATCATTGGTGTCACATTCAGTGTTATTTCTAATGTTACATATATATGTGTATACACAGAAACTAACTTTATATAAAATAAAGAAGGTATTAAAAAAAACCCTACACATTTCTAAATTAATAGTCCTTAAATATTTTATTCATGGTTAATACCAATAATTCAACTTATGTATAAGGTTTATTTTTAAAATTCAGGGCTGCTATTTGATTACTTCTGGTCCCACTAGCTAGATGAGCAGGGAGGAATGGATGGAGTTATAGCAGATTGGTCACTGCAGAAATAAAGGTCAGCGAACTTGAAGCTTTCTAAAGCACAATGCAACAAAAAAGAACAGTTACTCAGCCACCCGTGGGATAATATCAAGTCTTTTAACATATCTGTATTGAGGTACGTTAGAAGTGCTCCTAGAAGTTGAGATAGGGAAGATAAAAACAAATAAGAAATAATGTCAAAGTTTTCTTAATTGATGAAAACTCTAAAGCTACATATCCAAGAAATTCAACAAGCAGATAACACATAAAACCTTACTGAGGTACATCATAATCAAATTGGTAAAAAGCAGAAAAAAAAACGTAGTCAATTGGAGAAAAAAATTCAGTACAGAGAATGACTGCATTTTTTTTCCCTCAAAGAATGCAAGTTAGAGATCTTAGCATTTCATCTTTAAAATACTGAGAGCGAGAGAGAGAAAAAAAACAAACCTATTGACCTAGAATTCAAAAATATCCAGAAAAGGTGAGAAAACATTTTTTCAGATAGGGAAAAGGTAAGAGAATGTGTTGCCAGTATACCTGTTTTATAAGAAAATGTTAAGGACCAATGGGCAGAATAGATTCAGAAGTGGACCCACGCATAGTGGGCAATTGATTTTTACTTTAAGGAATTGGTTCTCAAGGTTGTGGAGGTCAGTATGTCCAAAATCTGCAGAATAAGCCAGCAGACTGGAGATCCAGAGGAGATTTGATGCTGCAGTTTATGTCTGAAACAAGTCTGCTAACAGAATTCCTTCTGGGAGAAACAGTCTTTGCCTTTAAGACCTTCAACTGATTGGATGAGGCCCACTCACATAATCTACTTTATTCAGTCTACTGACTTAATCTCTAAAAAATACCTTCACAGAAACATCTAGAATAATGTTTGACCAAATATCTGTACCGTGACCTAATCAAGTGGACATTTAAATTACCTCAGTATGACACACAACTATATACTCTACCCTTAGATTTAACAAAGGTTAAATTCTTGCCATATTATCTCATCTCTCCCTCTCTCTACACATGCACGGACACTCAAATCTGATACTACATTCTTGTGTGTGCTTTGTAGAGGGGTCTCCCCATATTACCAAGCAATTCTGGAACACTCTGGGTGTCCTACCATTCAACTCAATTCTGACATCATCTGGAGATAACATATTCCACTGGTTAAGGGTTTATAAGACTGCCCACCTCCCTCCCTTCAAATGCCCATCACAAGTCCAGGTTATCATCAGGTCATGACAATGACCCCCCTCCTTGGATTCCATTAATTTCCTAAAGCAGCTGGTAGAACTCAGAAACATTTTACTTACTAGATTACCCATTTATCATAAAAGGATGTAACTCAAACAGTCAAATGGAATGGATGCATAGGAGTAAGTAGGTAGGAAGGGGTGTGGACCTTCCATGCCACCCCACATCTTCACTGATCACCAACCTGGAAGCTCTATGAACCTCTTTTGTGTTTTTTTGTTTTTTGGGTTTTTTTTTTTTTTAG
>PVKE010053571.1:0-10009 GCA_004027555.1 Craseonycteris thonglongyai | reverse complement strand
ACACCTTTTTTTTTTTTTTACTTTTTCTGAATAAATTATTTTTGGTGATGAAATCTAGTTGACATAAGGATTCTCAAGGAACTTAGTGAGAACTTCAACAGAGATAGCAAGCATAAATAAGGACATAGAAAACATAAAAAAAGAACCATTCAGAAGTGAAGAATGCAATAATTAAATGAACCATGCATTAGAAGGAACCACCAGGTGATTTGATGAAGCACAGGACTGAGTCAGCAAGTTGGAAGACAAGGTAGCTGAAACCACTCAATTAGTACAGCAAAAAGAAAAAAAAAAAATGAGGATAGTTACAACATTAAGTGTAACAAAATTTGCATCATAAGAGTACCAGAAGGGGAGAGAGCACACAGGATTGAGAACCTATTTGAAGAACTAATGACTGAAAACTTTCCTAACCTGGGGAAGAAATAGATATACAAGTCCAGTAAGCACAGAGAGTCTCCAACAAGATGAACCCAAACAGGCTTACACCAAGACACGTTTTTCTAATGAAAATAGAAAATGTTACAGACAAAGAAAACCCTAAAAGCATCAAGATAAAGGCAGGGAAAGTTGGAATAGCTTAGCGAGTTAAGCGTTCACTTTGCAGCCCCAGGATCCAAGGATTGAGTTCTGGTCCTGGCCCTGGCCTGTGCAGACCCATATGTGAACTGGGGGTATGGCCCAGAGTGAGCTTCCCATGTGGGAGGCCTCCAGTTCAACCCTTGCTAGGGGCATGCCTCTCATGTGGGAGGCCCCAGGCCCAGTTCCTGCCCTGTGTGGTCCCCACCCACCTGTGTGGAACAAAACTGTTGAAAACTGATGATGTATAGCTATGGAGACTGCTCTGGGCTCACCCTCTTCTCTCTGTCTCTCTCTGTCAAAAACAATAAAATAAATCTTAAAAAAAGAGAGAGGGAAAGGCAACTAGTAACAAAAAACAAAGAGAGAAAGGCAACTAGTAACTTTTAAGGGAGCTCCCATAAGATTGTCAGCTGATTTTTCAACCCAAACTTTGCAGGCTAGAAGCAATTGGCAAAAAAATTCAATGTAAGAAAAGGACCTACAACCAGGACTACTCTACCCAGAAAAGCTATTATATAGAATTGAAGGACAGATGAAGAACTTCCCAGATGAGAAAAAGCTAACAGAGTTCATCACCACCAAGCCGGTATTATAAGGAATGTTAAAGGGACTTCTTTAAGATAAAAAGAAAAAAAAAAAGAAAATTATAAATATAATAAATTATAAATATAAATTATTTTTAGTTCTAAATGTTATAAATTATAAATATAATAAAATGGCAATAGCTACATATTTTTTAATTACTTTCAATGTAAATAGATTTAATGCTCTAATCAAAAGACATAAGAAGGATGAATAAATAAAAAAACAAAATACCTACAAATGCTTCCTACAAGAAACTCACTTCAGATTGAAAGACAGATAGAGACTGAAAGTAAAAGGATGGAAAAGTTATTTTATGAAAATGAAAAATACCCCCCCCCCCCAAAAAAAAAGGCTGGGGTAGCAATACTTATACCAGACAAAATAGACTTTAAAACAAAGGCTATAACAAATGATAATGAAGGACCCAGTAATCCCACTCCTGGAGATTTATCTGAAGAATCCTAAACTGTTACTTTGAGTGGACATGTGCATTCACATGTTCATTACAGCATTATTTACAATGGTTAAGATGTGGAGGCACCCTGGGTATCTGTTAATGGAAGAGAGAATAAAGAGGAGGTGGTGCATATATACAATGGAATATTGCTTGGCTATGGAAGGGAATGAATTCTTGTCATCTGTGGCAGCATGATGGACCTGAGTGGAATATGTCAGACAGACAAAAACAGACACAATGAGATTTCTTTTATATATAGGATCTAAAGAACAAAATTAGAGAGTGGAACAGAAATAGACTCATACATATAATATTTTAATGGTTGCCAGATGGGAGGGAAGTAAATGTGTGAGTGGAAGTGGGTGGAAGAAATTAAGAAATACAAATTGGGTATTGCGAAGTAGTTATGGGGGTGTAGGGTATAGGACAAAAATTATAGTCAATAATAATTTAATAAGTAGGTATGGTGTTAAGTGGGTACTAGATTTGTTGGGGTGATAGATGGGAGGGGGTTGGGGGAAAGGTGAAAAAAGTGAAGGGATTAAGAAGTACAAATTGATAGTTACAAGAGTCAGGGGAAGTAAAGTAAAGCATAGGGAATAAAGTAATATAAAACAATATGGAATGTGAACTGTAATTGAAAAATATTTTAAAGGCAGAAAATGTAGAGGAATAAGAAGTCCAAATCTCCAGGTACAAAACAAGTAAGTCATAGGGATGTAATTAATATACAGTACAGGGAATATAGTCAATAATATTGTGATGGCACATGGTAGTGTCTGATGGTTGCTGGACTTGTCATAGTGATCATTTCCTTTGGTATATAAATATTGCATAACTATGGTGTGCCCCTAAAACTAATATAATATTGCATGTTAGCTCTATTTTTAATAAAAATCTAAAAAACAAAACAAAACACTCCACTAGGAACTGTAGCTATGGGAGCTGTGACTATTAGTAAAGGCAGAAAGAAACAATGGATGGACACCCAGTAAGGCAGGAGAGCCAAGAGAAACATAATATCTTCCCTTTGATCTCCTGTTAGCATCTCCCACTGGTGGAACCCAGCAAGAAATTGGGAGGGAGGGTATGCATCATATAGACTAGCCATCCAGGACACAGAGGAGGGTACACAGTGGGAATGGATCTGGTCATAGAAAATACCCATCAGGTGGCATCCCTTCCTCCAGTGGCTGCAGTCCTGGCCAGGCACACCTAAAGAGCAAGCATGGACTGCATTTCAGCCCCCTTGACTCCTTGGCTAGACGCTTTTCTGCAGGACATGACCTGCAACGTTGTATGTGGGAGTCCTGAGAGCTTGAGGAGTATAACACTTTCCCTATGCAAAAATACTACAAAAGAATCCTATATCCCAAAAGTAAATAGAGAAAAATAAAACATTCCAAGCAGATGTCTCTTCCTACCATGTTTCTACTCTTCAAATTCTGCTGTACTTTCTCCATGAATCTCTTTCTTCTCTTCACCAAAGAACACCATTGTCCACCCGAAGCAGGAACTTGGGATTCACTTTGATCATCTCCTCCCTTGTCTTCCACATTCAAACAAATGATCGTCAGCATGTTAGCTCCCTTTTGGAAGTTCATCACCTCCTTTCTAGCCCCACTCTGCTGCCACAGGTCGTTATCATTTCTCCCTAGACTGACTACTACAATCATTTCTTTTTTTAATTTCTTTTTCTTTATTGTTTTTGACAGAGAGAAAGAGGGAGAGAGATACAGAGACAGAGAGAGAACTGAACTGGGGGAGCTCCCAGTTCAGCATATGGGTCAGCACGGGCTGGGGCCAGGATTCGATCCTCGGTCCCCAGCGCTGCAAAGTGAGCACTTAACCCACTGAACCATCCCGGCTTCCCCAAAGGATTTTCTTTTCTTTCTTTCTTTTTGACAGAGAAAGAGATACAGAGACACAGAGAGAACTGAACTGGGGGCACTCCCCAGTTCAGCATATGGGTCCGCATGGACCGGGGCCGGGATTCGATCCTTGGTCCCCGGTGCTGCAAAGTGAGCGCTTAACCCACTGAGCCATCCTGGCTTCCCTACAATCATTTCTAAACTGAGCTCCTTGCTCCCACATGTATCTCCTTTTTCTTCCACTCTCTTACACCATGGTCAGAGGTATCCTTCCAAAGGGCACTAGTAGAATCACATCATCCCACTGCTTAAAATCTTTCTCTGGCTTGCCTTTTCCCTTTGGCAAGTTTAAATGCACTGGTCTGACATAGAAGGCTCCTTATGTTCCTGCCCCATTAGGTCCTGCAGCTGCAGCTCTCATCACATCCTGGAATGTTCCTCTTACCCCCAAACATTGACCTTGCAATTTCTCCAAAGCCCCATGCTCCCCACTGCTCCCCTGCCCCCCAGGCCTTTGCCCAGGCTCTTCTCTTTGCTCAACCTGCCCTCTCTTTCACACCCACCAGCCAATTAATGTTAATTTCTCCATCAAGACTTACATGAAGTACCTCTTTTTTTTATTGCCTTGGCCCTTCCTCTCTTTTCCTGCAAACTAACTTAGGTGTCTTTCCTTTGTATAGTACCTATTCTTTACACTCCATTAACACCTTTGTGCACCTCTTTTCATAGCAATTATGACACTTGCTTTCACTGTTAATTTTCTTATCTGTCTTTGTGACCACCCCTGCAGTCCCACTGCCTGGCACGGTGCTGGGGCTGCCTATCATAAATCCTGCAAGTGTAATTGAAATGAAGTTTTAATGAACTAAAACCTTCTCAGGTTGGTGCTGCCTGACTTCAAGTCAGTTAACCATTATCATGTGTGACAATTGACCATGTCAACATGATATGCCTGCTGTATTGCTTATGACTGAGTGTAATTTTCCTTGCTCTGCTTTCCCCATGGTGTATAAGCTTTTAAGACAGAGAACCCTATCTTCTACTTCTGAATGGTTTGTCACCCAGAGTCCGTTTGATTATTTTGTTAGACTGGAAAAAACCAAAGGAAATTAAGCCCATTAAAGGGGTTATATTTCATAGGCATAGAAACCTTTTCCCAGCTCTTTTCTCTCAAGGGCATGGCCTCAGTGAGTTTTTCAAGTAAGCTATTTTAAAAATACCTGTTCTGCTACTATTTACTCCATTCAGATGTAATTGAATGTGGAAGGAACTTGGACTGAATAAAATATATTTGTTAGTCTTACATTGGTAGAGCTTGGGTGAAGAGCCTGGAATAGTTCTGTATTTGCTCCCTCACTCTCCTTACTTACCCAATTCACATTTACATTTTGTTTCATTGTCTGCCAGGTATTTTTCTGGGAGCATAAACTGGAAGATTACCATAAGTCATAGTGCTGGTGTTTGCATAGTGGTGGCACTAGGGTGACCAGACGTCCCGCTGGTCCTGATTTTAACAATTTGTCCCATGTCCCGCAGCGTTTTAAAAAAGTCCCGATTTTTGGAAAGAATGCACAACAAGCTAGGGAACGGCGGGAGATAGACCAAATTTTCAATCAAGAACCCCCACCCCCCTGGTCAATGGTGTCCTGCTTTACCAATGTTAAAATCTGGTCACCTTACGTGACTTTACAGAACTCTTCCACATAGAGCACCTCATTGAACTCTCACAAGTCTAAGAGGTAGGCATTATTATTGTCATGTGTATTTTATGGATGAGAGGATCACATGCCTCCACTTTAAACACTCTACTCCCACCTCTTACTTCAGTCACTGCCGCCTCATCAACCAGTTCTCTGCAGGGTTTACCCAGCTTCACTCAGGTGCAAAAAGACAGCATTGGGCCCTGGGCCTGCATGCCTGCTTCCTGCCATAGGAAGTCTTTGACACCTCAGATAGAGGGCCTGCTGTATCTACTGGAAGCTCATCTATTGTGAAATTTAGTAATGGAGAGGGGTCTGTGCTCATGTGGGCTCCCTTAATCAGTGGGAAATGGGCCAACAGATAAATGCTTGCCTCAGTCATCTGAGACTCATTTCATAGGCCTCCTCTCCAGGCTGATAGGCCCATTGTCCGTAGTAATGGCCAACTCAATAATACATCTTTGTGTTGGCTCCTCTTCCTTCCCATGTCACTTTCTGTCCTTCACTTCTACTTGTTAGGGTCTTTTCCAAAATAAAGTACTTGTACTCAAACCTTTATACCTCCAGCTCTACTTCTAGGGAACCTAGACTAAAATCATGAGATCTGATGAGGCTGAGCAGATGTACTATTTTAGATGGGACAGAATACAACAGTACTGTCCTGTTTGAAACGGTATGTTTGATCAGCCTACATCTGATGACTCACTAACTATTCAGAGTTTACACTGAAAACTGAAAGTCATAGTCATGTCTTCTAACTCCAAATTTCGTGTGCTTTCCCCTCTGTCCTCCTTGTATTGAGAGAACTAATTATCTGAGTGGTAAGAGGCTTGGATATGAAACAATTAACTAGAAAAGAGAGGTATCAAGTCAAAAGTGGAAGCAAATGACTAGAGCAGAGAAAAGTGGCTGATTGAATGCTGGTGGGTTTATAGGATGGGGAGGAAATGCTTTCCAGGGTAGGTAATGGGAGGCCTCTTCGAACCACAATCTCTTCAGTAGTTTATTCTGGTATTTTCTCTCCTAGCATAGTCATTTTCTTCTTTGCACTTATCACATTGTGTAAGTAAATACTTATTTCTATTTGTTTATTTTCTCTCTTTCCTAAGAGACAGATGTCTGTTTGGTTCACTATAATATTCCCAGTATCTAGACATAATTGACAATCAGTAAATTGGAAAATCCAAAAATGAATCATAGTTGGCAAACAAATCAATAAACTTGTTCCTGAATTAACAAATGAATGACTAAATGAATGGTATTATAGGCATGAATGCCATTCATACCAAGTGACTAGCGTAAGCAAAGGCATGGAAAAGTATACGAATTTGACCTGGTCAGAGAATGTCTGTTGTTGGTTACATAGAATGCCTAGGTTTGAAAGAGTGGGTAGGCTGGGAAAAATATTTCTTATGGTAATATTGAGGCTGTATAAGTATTCTGGCCACCTTCTTTGTATTGGAAATAATATTGCCTCTGCTTAATAACTGGTTATGTAACAAGTTCTTAAGTGTCTGCTATTGCTTGCAGTAAATATTCTTGCTACTCTGTTAGGCAATTTGAATTACCGTTGGCAGGGCCTGACCTTATTTGCACATGTGTGTCCTTCCATTCCAGGCATGCCTTGGATTATCTGCTACTGTTGTCACCTGTTGTATTTTGTGTGTTTGGGTATTGGCAGGTCTTGTTCTAAGTCTCACCCACTGGCTATACTTCTAGTTCTGTCGACCTCAGAGTTTATGTTTAGGAATCTTGCTGCCCTTCATTCTCTTTGCCCTTCTCATCTGAACTTACAGCATTTAATACCAGCCTATAGATCCATAATAAAAATACAAAGCGGTATAGGATATCTTTTTATTCATTTATTCAAACATATTAATGGCATACTGTGGGACAGACACTATGTCAGGCTCACATTTCTGTTGGTTGACACATGCTCTGTGCACTCTGCTCTGTTCAGATGTCCCGGTCACCATCTGATGATCCAGAGACCCATAAGTCTCAACCCTGGCTGGCTATAGTGGGCTCACCAAGCCTCAGTTTCTTTCCTGTTGATTATGTGTGCTTAAGGAACTTGTTTACAAAAATAGTGGACAATGCAAATGGACAAACTCTTTCCCTGTGTTCCTGCCTTCAGCACAACTGGAGAACAAAATCAAGATGTTCTAGTTATTTAGCAACCCTCTGACAGTTTCTCTCCTCATTTGCAAAGGCCCAGTTAGAAATGGAGAGCCACCTATTTTTTCTAGCTCCTTGAGAGCTAAGTTTATACCCTTGGTGTACTGACATTTTAGGAAGCAATAAAACTCACCTTTATCACTGTTTATTTTTAGTGTCTCTGCATTTATATTTAGAAGAGAAGCCCTGACAAGTCTCCAGGAACACCATTCCTGCAATTTCTGCTGGAGCATGAGAAGGCCACGGGGAAAGAAAATAAGTCATGTGTATAACTCTCCATTTATTTCCTGGAACCAGTGACCCTACATAAGCATATGCACCAAAAGATATGAGGAAAGAGGGAGTCAGGGCTCACCTTCAGTTGCTCAGACCTGGTGGGCACAGTCTGCTGCTTCGCTTGGAGGGTTCCTCAGAGAAAAATCTCAAGGACCACTAAAAACTCCCCTCCTGTAACTTGTCATATATTTACTTCTTTTCTTTTCAGTTCCCACAAAACATTCCAGTATATTTATTTTTAATTTCTTAAATAAATATTATATTCATATAGGAAAAAATTCAGAAGGAAGACTTGTAACATATGTCACAGACAAAGGGTTAATATTTCTAATGTTAAAAAAAACAAACACCAAAGACATTGAGGGACAGAGAAGCAAAACCTTGATAGAAAAATGAGCAGAAGATATGAACAAGTAATTACAGGGATGCGTCAACAGGACACACTGGCCAAATTCAAAGGGCTCTTCCTAAATGTTAATAGGTTAAAACATACAGAATAAAATATACTCTTGAGTCCATACTGACATAAAAATAATTAAAAAAACAAGTAACTGAAGTGGGGAAGGGAAAGCACTTCCTCACAGCAGAAATCCAGTCTATATGAAATGACTAATTTCATAGAAATGACTAATTTGTAAACACCATTAATAATTGTAGACAGGAATCACTAACAGATATTGAAGTTACTAGGGCAAAGATATTGAGGGAAAAATATTTGCATATTTTCAAAGTATATCCCTACAAAATAGGGAAAAAGAATACCTATGTAGGGGAGGAACTTGACTTAACTATGTGATCAAAGTTAAAATCACCAATAACAAGACATACTGACATCACGTGCTGCCTGGTATGATGAACTGAGAAGAGCACAAAATAGCTCTGTAATATTCTTGCCAAAAATGCATTACCTGAAATTCATCAGGAGGAAACATGAGACTAATCGAAATTGAGTACATCTTACACAATAATTGGACAGTGTTGGGCAAGGTCATCGAAGACAAAGAAAAACTGAGAAACTATTTTAGGTTGGAGGCAACATGAAAATCTGATCCTGGAACAGAAAAAGGACATTAGTAGAACAATTAGTGAAATCTGAAGAATGTCTGTAAATAGTATTAATAGTATTAGTATTTAGATTATTTTCCTGTATGTGATTTTCTAAGATGTTAACATTTGAAAAGTAAGAGCCAAGAATTTTTTATATTTTTTGCAACTTTTTTTTTCTGTCTGAAAAAATTTCAAAATGGAAAGTTAAAATGTAAACATAAATAAATAAAATTTAAAAGAAAGAAAAGAATGTAATAATCCTGTAAACCTATTCTCTAGGAACCAATTTCTCCCAACAGGTAGCTACTATTAATGGCTGCTCACATATACTTTCAGAAATGTTGCATACAAATATGTACATGTATACTCATCATATGTATTTAGGCATGTATGTATTAGAGATCCTTCCATAATGTTATTCTTTTAATAATTGCATATTACGTAGATAATATATTCCATATATTAGTTTAATTATTAATGGTCATTTATGATGTTTTTAATATTTTGGTATTAGAAACAATACTTTGCTAATGCTTCATTTCCTATTATTACTAGTATTTGTGGTAAAAATATCTAGAAGTAGAATTTCTGGTTCTAAGGATATAAAGATTTAAATTTTTACTGACATGGCCAAATGAACTTCACAGGTATGTTGACAACTTATATTCTAACCATTAGTATAGTAAAGTGCCTATTCTTTTTTCTTTTTTCATTTTAAAATTGTTTCAGGTATACAAAACACATAGTGATTAAACATTTATAAACCTCACAAAGTTATAACCCCAATAAGTCTCTAACCCAACTGACACAAGTTATTATAATATTACAATATACCCTATGGTGTACACATCCCTGTGGAGGTATCATGCTATCTAATATCAAACTATACTACAAGGTCATCATAATCAAAACAGCATGGTATTGGCATAAAAATACACACAGATCAATGGAACAGAATAGAAAGCCCAGAAATAAACCCATGCCTATAAGTCATTTAATCTCTGACAAAGGAAGCAAGACTATGCATTGTGTTAAAAGCAATCTATTCAATAAATGGTCTGGGAAAACTGGAAAGACACATGCATAAAAAAAAAAAAAAGAAAAAAAAGAAACTGGATCATCTTATTATGCCATATATAAGAATAAACTTAAAATGGATATACTGTATTTTTTGCACTGTAAGATGCACCTGACCATAAGACGCACCTAGGTTTAGAGGACAAAAACAAGAAAAAAAAAATTTCTGAACCAAATGGTGTACTAATATATTTAATAAAATATAGCAGAATAATATTTCAACCATGTAAAGTCAA
>PVKE010053570.1:0-10010 GCA_004027555.1 Craseonycteris thonglongyai | reverse complement strand
TTTGTCCACAGCCTCTCCAGCACTTGTTATCCCTTGTCTTGTTGATTATAGCCATTCTAATAGGTGTAAGATGGTATCTCATTGTGGTTTTTATTTGCATCTCCCTAATTGCTAGTGAAGTGGAGCATTTTTTCATATATCTGTTGGCCATATGTATGTCTTCACGAGAGAAGTGTCTGTTAAGGTCATCTGCCCATTTGTTAATTGGATTGCTTGTTTTTTTCTTGTTGAGTTGTACAAGTTCTTTATATATTTTTGATATTAGCCCCTTATCAGAGGCATTGTTTGAAAATATTTTCTCCCAGTTGGTTGGTTGCCTCTTTGCTTTGTTGATGTTTTCCTTTGCAGCACAGAAGCTTTTTAGCTTGATAAGGTCCCATTTGTGTATTTGTGCTTTTACTTCCCTTGCCAATGAGGTCAGATTCATAAAGTCCTCCCTGAATCCCAGGTCCATAAGTTTAGTGCCAATGTTTTCTTTTATGCAATTTATTGTTTCCTTTCTTATTTGGAGGTCTTTAATCCATTTTGAGTTAATTTCGGTATATGGTGAGAGATCGCAGTTCACCTTCAGCCTTTTGCATGTGGTTTTCCAATTTTCCCAGCACCATTTACTGAAGAGGCTTTCTTTTCCCCACTGTATATTTTTTGCTCCTTTATCAAAAATAATCTGTCCATAAATTTGTGGGTTTATTTCTGGGTTTTCAATTCTGTTCCATTGGTCCGTGGGTCTGCCCTTTTGCCAGCACCAATTTAATCCATTTTGAGTTAGTTTTTGTATATGGTGTAAGAGTCCGATTTCCTTACTTTGCATGTGATACTCTGTTTTCCCAGTGCCATTTGTTGATGAGATTGTCCTTTGCACATTGGATGGTATTGGCATCATTTTCAAAGATCATTTGACTTTATGCACAGGGTTTATTTATTATCTGTGGGTTCTCTATTCTGCTCCATTTATCTGTAGGTCTGTCTTTATCCCACTACCAGATGGTTTTGATTACTTAGTGTTGCAATATACAGAGGGTGCCAAAATGTACACATTTTAAGAAAGGAAAAAACTGTATCAAAATTGTGATACACAATATATACTGATAAAAAAAGATGAATACAAGTCATGTTTGACTTCTGCAATTATAAGAGGTGCTCAATGTGCTTACCATCAGTATCCAGACTCTTATGATTACGGTGAACTCCTGCTTGAGTAATGTTGACCAAAGTGTCTACTTGTGTTGCTACACATGGTGTTTCAATTTACCATGCATCTCAAACTTATCACAAATGCATGCAATTGTTAGGAGTGTTGGAGGTTCTATTGCAAACTCATGTCTTCATTGTTGTACATCCACAATGTTCTCAAATGTTAAATACCACTTCAAAATGGTCTTGTGCTCCTCACACAACAACCATGCATCTGCCATTTTCTTTGACAGTCCTGCCTGTCCAATGGTGACACTGGCATTCATTTGATTAACGCCATCTATTGAGCGAACAGCATACGACACATTGCTACTGTTATTCAATTCAACTTCACAAAGCAATACATAGATAACATTTCCTAAAACATGTATGCGTTATTTTGGCACCCTCTGTAGTTTGAAATGAGGAAGTGTGAGACTTCTGAATCTGTTGTCCTTTTTTAAAATTGTTTTTAGATATTTGGTATTCTGAGAGTCCATATAAATTTAAAAATATTTTTTCTAGTTCTGCAAAAAATGTCATTGGAATTTTGACAAAGATTGCACTGAATCGTAGATTGCTTTGAGTAGCATGGATATTTTAATAACATTAAATCTTCCAATCCAAGAGCATGGATGGCTTCTCACTTGTCTTCTTGCATTTCTTTCAGAAATTATTTCTTGGTTTTCAGTGTACAAGTCTTTTACCTACTTGGTATTATATTCTTTTGATGCTATTTTAAATGAGATTGCTTTATTTTCTCTAAGATTGGTCTTTGTCAGTATGTAGAAACACAACTGACTTTTGAGTGTTAAGTTTATATCTTATGATTTTGCTGAATTCAGTTTTTAGTTGTAACTGTGTGTGTGTGGTGTGTGTGGTGTGTGTGTGATTTTCGAAAGATCATATGACCTGTGAACACAGATTACATCATCTATAAATGGAGATTACGTTACTTTTCATTTCTATTTGAATGCCTATTATTTTAACTTCCCTGATTATTCTGGTTAACAGCCCTAGTAGTGGGTTGAATAGATGTGTTGAGAGTGGACATTCTTACCTTGTTGCTGATCTTAAAGAAAACATTTATAGTCTTTCAATATAGAGTATGATATTAGCAGATGGCTTTTCAGATTCCAATAATGATTTTATAATGTTGAAGTCGTTTCCGTTGAGAAAGTCTGATGCATTAACCTAGTGCAGTCAGCTGTTGTGTGGAGCGTGTGGTTCTTTAAGTGAGTCTGCAGCATGGGCTGAGGCAGTCTTCTTCCATGGAGGAGTTGCGGGAAGGGGCTCAGGCTAGGTGAGCAAGTTTGGTGGGGCAGGATCTTAGAGAATCACCAGGGCAGGGCACATGGTATTAGCCAGGTTAAGGGAGAGCACAGGTTGGGCACCTGTCTGCTTCAGGCTCACTGTGTGGAAGGATTGCTCAACAAAGGAACAATGGCACCTTCCAGTACTTCTGTGCCTGGAGACAGTTGCACCACCCCCTTGTCCCTCTTACTCTTGCCCTGAATTTAGTCAATTTAGCTCCTCCCCATACATCCCCAGCACTTTGCAGGACGCTGCCCCTGTGCTGAGCTTAGTGTGAGGGAGTTTGGGTACTGGCTCTTTATGAGCAGTACATTTTGGTCTCCCACAGTCCTTTGTCTCTCCGGAACACGATCCCCAATGTTTTTCACAGCTAGATGTTAAGGAGACCTCTCTTCACGGTGCCAAGGCTGAGGCACCCCATTTGGGCCTGGAACCCCTTGCTCTTCAGGCATGACCCCTGCAGCTGAAATATCCCTTCTGTTTTTTAATTGCCACACTGTTGGTGTGAGACCTGACTGGTCCTCATATCCACTCCTCCTCCTACTCTCTGTGTGGCTTTTTCTTTATATACCTAGTTATTGAAATTCTGTTCAGCTACTTTTCAGATGGTTCTTAATTGTGGTTGTTCTGTAATTTAGTTGTAATTTTGATGTGATTATGGAAGAGGCGATCTCAGAGGTTACCTACTCTGCCATTTTGATCAGAAATCTTATCTGTTTTATTTTTAATGTGCTGTTGAATTTGATTTGCTAATATTGAGGATTTTTGCATTGATATTTATTAGAGATATTGGTTTGTAGTTTTCTTATAGTATATTTTTCTGGCTTTAGAATCAAGGTAAGCTGGTCTTGTAAAATGTGTTTGGAAGTGTTCCCTCAAACTTCTTAGAAGAGTTTAAGGAAAATTGGTGATAATTCTTCTTGAAATGCTTGGTAGAATTTTTAGTAGTCCTGGGCTTTTTTTTGGGGGGGGGAAGCATTTTCTGATTACTGATTTAGCCTCTGCTAATTATAATTTTGTTCAGATATTTTATATCTTTGTGATTTAGACTTCATAGTTTGTGTGTTTCTAATAATTTATCCATTTTTTCTTGGCTATCAATTTGTTCACATAGAATTGTTCATAGTAGTCTCTTATAATCCTTATTTCTGCAGCATCATTTCTAATGCCTTCTCTTTCATTTTTTATTTTAGTTTTTTTAAGACTTCTCTCTTTTGTTCTTAGTTAATCTGGCTAAGAGTTTGTTAACTTGGGTAGTCTTTCCTGGAGAATAGTCTATGTGTACTTTGAACAAAATGTATATTCTACTGTTACTGTGTGGCATGCTCTATATAAGATGTATGTCTATTAGGTTTAATTTCTCTGTATCAGGGGTCCCTAACCCATAGGCCATAGGCGGGTACTGGTCTATAGCCTGTTAGGAACCAGGCTGCACAACAGGAGGTGAGTGGCAGGTGTGTGAGCTAGGCTTCATCAGTATTTACAACCACTCCCCATTGCTCACATTACTTCCTGAGCTCCGCCTCCTGTAAGATCAGCAGCAGCACTGGATCCTCATAGAAGCACTAACCCTGTTGTGAACTACACATGTGAGGGATCTAGGTTGCATTCTCCTTAGGAGAACCTAATGCCTGATGATCTGAGGTGGAGCTGAGGTGGTGATGCTAGCACTGGGGAGCAGCTATAAATGGCAGGTTAACATTAACAGAGAGGTTTCACTGAACACAGACCATAAGCAAGTACTTTCAGACTCATGTCAAAACTCTATAAGTGAGTGGTGACAATTAAGCTGCACTAGCCACTTGAATCATCCCAAAACCATCCCCCCATACCCCACCCCTCAGTCCATGGAAATATTGTCATCCATGAAACCAGTCCCTGGTGCCAAAAATGTTGGGAACCTCTGCTCTATAGTGTTAATCAAGTCCTCTTTTTTTTTTTTTTAATTAATCGTATATCTGATTCTTGTATCTGTTATTGAAAATGTAGTATTGAATTATGCAGCTATTCTTGTGTTGCTATCTCTTTCTCCCTTTAACTCTGTCAATGTTTACTTCCTATATTTGGGCGCTCTAACATTGTTAAATGCATGCATGTTTATAATTGTCATACATTCCTAGTGAATTGGCCCTTTTATCATTATATAACGTCCTTAGTTGTCTCCTTTGACAAGCTATTAACTTACGTTTGTTGTGTCTAATATATATGGGCACCTTTACTCTCTTTTGGCTACCATTTGAATGAAATGTCTTTTTTTATTCTTTTATTATTATCTTATGTGTACTTTTACATTTATTTATTTATTTATTTATTTATTTAAAGATTTATTTATTGTTTTTGACAGAAAGAGAGATACAGAGACAGAGACAGAGAGAAGGGGGAGGGCCCAGAACAGTCTCCACAATTGCACATCATCAGTTTTTCCACATAGTTTCATTCCACAGGTGGGCTTGGGGCTGCACAGGGCAGAAACTGGGCCTGGGTCCTGACCCGGTGAGAACTGAACTGGGGGCACTCCCCAGTTCAGCACATGGGTCAGCACGGGCCGGGGCTGGGACTCCATCCTCGATCCCTGGGGCTGCAAAGTGAACGCCCAACCCACTGAGCCATTCAGGCTTCCCTATACCCTTACATCTAAAGTGAGCTTCCTGTAGACAACATATAGATAGGTCTTCTTATTTTATCTATTCAGCCAGTCTGTCTTTTGATTAAAAAGTTTAATCCACTTATATTTAAAGTAATTAGATAGGAAAGAACTTTCTAATGTCATTTTGTTAGTTTTCTCTATGTATCATAGTTACTTTGTCCCTTTTCTTCTCTTATTAGCTTCCTCTGTTTGTTTTGTGTAGTGGAATTCTTTGATTCCTTTCTCATTTCCTTTTGTATATCTTCTAGAGGGAATTTTGGGGGTGTTTCCATGAGACTTACATAAAATATCTTAAAGTTATGGTAGTCCATTTTGAACTGTTAATAACTTAACTTTATTACATACACAAACTACTCCTTTATATCTCCTCACCCCTCCACTTTGTTATTGCTGTTACAAATTACACCTTTTTATATGTATTTATTATTTTATATGTATTTATTTTTATATGTGTGTCTATTAACAGAGTCTTATAGTCATTTTTATGGTTTTCTCAAAATTCTTTACCAGAAATAAAATTGACATATATTATACCAACATTACAATACTCTAGGACTCTATATTTGTCTATCTATTATATTTACCTCTGTCAGAGAACTTTATCTATATGTATTTTCTTTTTTTTTGTTTTTTTTTAAAGATTTATTTTATTGATTTTTGACAGAGAAACAGAGACAGAGAGAGACAGAGAGAAGGGGGAGGGCCCAGAGCAGTCTCCATAGTTGACAGCATTAGTTTTCCATATAGTTTCACTCCACAGGTGGACACTGGGCTGTGCAGGGCAGGAACTGGGCTGGAAGCCTCCCACATAGGTCCCGGCAAGAACTGAACTGGGGGCACACCCCAGCTCAGCACGTGGGTTTGCATGGGCCGGAGCCAGGATTTGATCCTCAGTCCCCGGGGCTTCAAAGTGAGTGCTTAACCCATTGAGCCATCCCAGCTTTCCCAATATATGTATTTTCTGCCTAACATAATTTTCTTTCAACTTTAAAAACTTTCTTAAAGCTTTTTTTTTTTTTTTTTTTTGTATGTCAAGTCTGGTTGTGATTAATTTCTTTAGCTTTTATTTATCTGGGAAAATTTAAATTTCTTGTTCATTTTTTTAAAGATTTATTTTGTTTTTTTGACAGAGAGAGACAGAGAGAAAGGGGAGGGCCCAGAGCAGTCTCCATAGTTGACAACATTAGTTTTCCATATAGTTTCACTCCACAGGTGGGTGCAGGGCTGCACAGGGCAGGAACTTGGTCGGGAGGCTCCCACATAGGCCCTGGCAAGAACTGAACTGGGGGCACACCCAGTTCAGTATATGGGTCTGCCTGGGATGGAGCCGGGATTCGATCCCTGGTCTCTGGGGCTGCAAAGTGAGCACTTAACCCGTTGAGCCATCCCAGCTTCCCCTCTTGTTTATTTTTGAAGGACAGGTTGGCTGATATAGTATGCTTGATTGGCAGCTGTTTTTCTTTTTTGTCATCACTTTTAATATCACTTTTTATGCTCTTTTGACAGACATCTCTCTCTTCAAAACCAACATTGTGGTTAGACCAGCATGTATGGTTCTTATTATGATTGCAAGACACCCTCAGCAATAATCACCAGAAACCTTGAAAAAGAAACACAGTGTATCACTCTCAAGTCCAGGTGGGTACAAAACATACCTTGGGCCACATATCAAGGGCACAGGGGTTGGGAGAAGAGAGAGAAAATGTTCCTGGTGTTCTGCTTGTATCGGGGTCAAGTGTGGAGACCTAGAGTTTCACAGATTCACTCTTTATTGGTAAATTAAAACACAAGAGCAGAAATTAAAGCCTGGAATGAAAAATCAAGCATCCAAATAGTCAGTCATCTAAATCAACCAGAGATCTTTAAAACAGAGGAAACTTTAGGGGCCGGGTAGGCTTGTCTTTTATCTGGTCGTGTAGCTGGCAGTGTGTATATTTGAGATAGCTCTCTTTGAAGTAGATGTCTTGGCAATCCAAACAATTTTAAGTCAGGTATTTGCATTACAATAAAAAAACAACCACTAGATGCTTATACTACAATCCCAAATAAGTTGAACTCACATAATAAATGCTTGCTATCTTTGCTAAACAGAATGGAAAAGGTACTCATATCAATTGCACTGAAGGAGATCAGACTCATATAAAGTAACCTAGTGTAACTAGAATATTCTGTGAATGTGCCAAGCCTCAAGAAAAGTAACCAGTGAACACTAATGCTTCTTTCATTACTGTTATTAAAGGGTACTCCCTAGGTCCCTAGCTCCCTAAATTTTTATCCTTTTTGAGTGAATTCTCCATTCGCCGCTAGACATTTTGACATCAGGAGAGAACTAGGAGAGCTTGATCAACAGTGTGGTAGCTGTGGGACATGTGCAATGGATGGCTTCAGGGGCAAGTGGTGGCCCGTGCTCAATTTGTCATGTGCCTCCAGTTTTGTATTCAAGAGCTCTCTTGCTTTAGCTCTGACATTTCAGGTATGAAGAGCAAGTAAACAAGTTCCCTTAGTGAATATTAAAAAGCATTATGCCACAAGACTCCAGGGAGGAGTTGTGGAAGCAAAAGGCAGGTAGTGACAGGAAAATATATAAGAGAAGTCTTAGTCAAGGGACAGAGTATCCAGCATTCTGATATGGATAGCCACTGTCCAGAGATAGCAAGGCTTTTTCTAATGCAGGAAGGGATCTAGTCTTTCTTTCTCAGTTATTCCGAAATGCCCTAAAAATAAATAAAATGATAGAAACACATTCTTCTTAAACTATAATGTGGACATTATTGGATAGCCTTATGGCATTTTTAAAAAAGGGATTCTTTCTCAGATTGTAGGGGAATATGTTTATAAAAATCAGAGGAATAAACAAAGTAATTCATCTCAGAGCAAAGTGGAGGTTGTAAGTTCTGTTGCCACCTCCCCCAACATTCATCTCAAATTTAGGGACCCCACTTATTCATCTTATGTTGCATATTAAAAATCATCAACTTACATTCCTTAAAGCATTAGAATCAAATGCATTGGAATATAGACTCTAGCGGGAAAACAAATGAGCTATGTGGGCTTGAAAGGTTGATGCTTTAAAAGTGGCATTTCGAGTATGAATGATTTTCAAGGTCTCTTGAATCCTGACATTTTAGCAACCATTCACTCCACTATTGTATCAGTAGAGGTTTTTCTACAAAAGTTGAGAGAATCAGGGGGCTCTAAATTTCAGTGGCACAGACCATGGGGGGATACCCACTTAAATGGTCTATGTACATGACAAATTCCAGGTATTTATTCATTATTTAAAATTCTTTTCGGTCAAGGTAAAAGTTCAATCTTTTTGTTCCAATTGATATCCTACACTGGCTAGTTTTATACATACTATCATGCAAGTTATCATCAGTCCTCTGAATCGTGCCTACCTCAAAGGCCCAGACTTGGATATAAGCCTCCTGGACACGTTCCCTGATCACCGCAACCCTCTGGTATCTTCCTGTTAACGCATACCCTATAAGTCTTTTTATCCATCTATATTTAGCACTTGCATTCTCTCTCAAATTTTAGTTTCTAGGAATGTATTTTGTTGCATCGTTTAAAGTTTATGCTCCTGGAAAGAAGCATTGGTCCAGTGGCTCTGTGCTTGGATTCATTATGTTCAGCCCATCTAGTTTCAGATATGGTTAAAATGATGTCCCTGCCCTCACGACGATAACTAAGTAGTCAAGAAATATGTTTCAGTTCTCTCTCTGTCTCTGTATCTCTCTCTCTCTCTCTGTCAAAATAAATAAATAAATAAAAATATATATAAAAAAAAAAAGAAAAGAAAAGAAAAAAGTAAGAGTTTGGTTTTTGGTAGCTAAGATCATTTCCAACAAAACACGTGAGAATATGAGGCCCTTGGGACCAGAGACTGTGCTTCTTCATGTTTGTGGCTTCAGCATGTAACACAGTCAAACCCTGACTTCACTGTTGAACACTAGACTCATATGCTCAATGGCCTGAGTGACCTTTCTGATGTAATAGGCATCTTATGCTACCATGGCCCATGGAGAACTGTTGGTCTTCTTTACTTCACAGGAAGCCTGCTCCTCCTATTTGCAAATTTCAACAGCTTCCACTAAAATTGTAGGAGCTACCATTAGACTTGCATTATCAACCAATCACACTGATTTTTAGATCTAAAAAATATGCCCTGATATCACCATCTCTTTCCAGATTTGAAGCCAGCAAGTGTTTTTTCTGAAATAGCTACAGCAAACTACTAATGCATTTCCCTGCTTCCACACTTACTTCCTTTCTGTTTTGTTTTGTTCAACATAAAGCTTATTTTTACCTCAGGGTTTTTGACTTTGCTATTACCTTGCCTGGAATTCTCTTCTAGAATAGAAATGTTGCCTTGTTAACCACTAAATCCATATCATATAGGAGTTTTTCTGGTATAAAATGAGAAACCAGTATTTATTTTGTTGATAATTGTTGAATATACAGTGGTACCTCGGTTCATGAATGCTTCTGTTCACGAACAACTCAGTTCACGAACAGAAAAGTTCATCAAAATATGCTCCGGTTCACGAACTCCGCTTCGGTTCACGAACAGGAGCCGTGGCCATTTTAATGCTATTTCCTGGCTGTCACATGGTTGTGACTTCCTGTAGGAAGATCGTGGAGAGAAAGAGACACAGAAAAAAGTACACTGTGAGAACTTTCAGTGACTTTTTTTGATTTTTGTTGTGCTTTTAGCACATACAGTACTGTACTACTGTACTGTACTGTACAATGCTGTACTTACTGTATTGTACAGTTCACCCGTTTGAGTGCTTACTGTACTGGACTCCCAATATGGCTCCCAAGAAGCATGGTGGAAAGAAGAAAGTGCGGAGCAGCAATGAAGGTGACAAGA
>PVKE010053569.1:0-10009 GCA_004027555.1 Craseonycteris thonglongyai | reverse complement strand
GTATTGTCCCTTTTATCAAGATGTAATGTCCATCTTTATGTCTTATTATTTTTTTTATCCTGATGTCTTTTTCATCAGAAATCAGTATGGCCACTCCAGCTTTTCTCTGACTGCCATTTGCCTGGAGTATTGTTTTCCATCCTTTTACCCTGAGTCTATGTTTGTCCCTGTGACTGAGGTGTGTCTCTTGTAGGCAGCACATGGTTGGATGTTGTTTTTTAATCCAGTCTGCTACCTTGTGCCTCTTTATTGGTGAATTCAGTCCATTTACATTCAGGATGATGATTGATATATGAGGAGTTCCTGTATCCATTTCTTCTTTCCTTTTTATTTATTTTTTGTCCCAACTTTTCTGCATTTATTTTGATTTCTTGATGCAGGCCATATAGCCTCCTTCAGTATTTCTTGGAGTTCTGGTTTTGAGCTGGAGTATTCCCTCAGCTTCTGTATATCTAAAAAGGCCTTAATTCCTCCTTCATATCTAATGGTTAGTTTTGCTGGATAGTTCATTATTGGCTGGAATTTTCTCTTTTAATATTTTGAAGATTGGGGTCCACTCCCTCCAGGCTTGCAGAGTTTCTGCTAAGAAGTCTGATAACAGCCTGATAATTTCTCCTTTGAAAGTTATATGTTGTTTTTCCCTAGCAGCCTTGAGGATTCTTTCTTTGTCTTTGGTTTTTGTCATCTTCAGAACAATGTGCCTTGGAAAAGATCTGCTAGGGTCTAGGTAGTTAGGGCTCCTGTTTTCCTCCTGAATTTGGGGTTGTAGTTCTTTCCAGAGGTTAGGGAAATTCTCATCCACTATTTGTTTTAGTAGACTCTGAGAAGATTTCATCTCGCTTCCTTCTAGTACCCCTATTATTCTAATATTGTTCTTTCTGACAGAGTCAGAGAGTTGTTGTAGGGCTCTTTCATTTCTCTTGATTCTTATTTTTCCTTTCTTCTTCCCTCTGTGACATTTCCATATTTCTATCTTTGATTTCACTCATTCTTCCCTCTATCTCAGGGTTCTTCAATCTTTTCAGGCTGCATTAACTATCAAACAGCAGTTTGGGGGCCGACTACACACTTGAGGTCCAAATAAAAAAGAATTAAAACATAGATGTTGCTTTTAATTATTTATTTAATATTATCTTATTCAGATAAAAAGGTCTCCATGGGCCAGATGAGAAGACCTCGTGAGCCGCATTTGGCCCACAGGCCGTAGTTTGGAGACCCCTGCTTCTAGCTGGTTAGTCCTGTTTTCTTTGCTGGTCAATTATTTTTTAGGCTCTCCCATGGTGCCTTTCATTTGGAGGAGTTCCTTTTGGTTCTGCTCTAGCTTCTCAATTTTATTGGTAAAGTACTCATTTTGCTCAGAATATTTCTTGTTGGGGTCATTTAACTGTGTCTGGGTACTTTGCCAGCATTGAGTGAGTTCTCTGAGTGTCTTGAGTATTGCAGCCCTGAATTCTGTTTCACTTAGATTTGATTCCAAGTGTGCAAGCTCCTTTACTAAAGATTGCCCCTGATCTTCTGGAGGGGCTTTGGATTCTGAGATGTGCATTGTGTTTGATGTGGTTCTTTTTGCTTTTGGCATGAGTCTGTTTTCCCTCTGGGGGTTTGCCTATCAGGTGGGCTTCTCTTTATTTTTTCTTTTGGGCTCAGTTGTAAGAGGAGGAGATTTTGGGAGAGGGTTGGGGGAAGCAGACAGCTAAGGTGTGGTCGGGGATGGGGGCGTGTGAGTAGGAGCTAGGGTGGGCCTGAGACACAATAGCAGATTCCTCTTTCAGGTGGTAGGCTGGTGGTTCAGTGTGGGCAGGATGCAGGAGCTCCAGTCTTTCTCTCCTCTGCTTGGCTACTTTCCCTTAATTATTTCTGTGAGTCAGCCGCGCCCGCAGGGCAGCCACGCGGATGGGCCGGGGCTTGGCAGAGGCCCGGTCAGCCAGGCGACAGGGGTCGCAGCCGCGACCCCGTCAGAGGCACACCCAAAGCCAGGTCATCCATGTAGGCAGAGGTGCTGCGGCAACCCGGTTGGCAGCCCAATTGCGTGAGCTGATGGCAGCCCGGTGGGTGGGGCACCGAAAGCCCTGGGCGCACAGGCCGCAGCTTTCCTGGCAGCTGCTCTAGGCCCGCAGCTCTGTTGAGACCGCCGGATTCACTCTTAGGATGTCTAATGTAGCCATGCCCATTCAAGCCCCAGCCCTCACTCCAAGAACCCTGTCCTCAGAAGGCGCTCCTTCACAGTCAATCTCCTCCGTAAATCAGGGGTGCCAAGCTGCTCTGGGCTGGTGCCCTGCTCTCACCCCGCCCGCCGGGAAGTGCAGCCGCCCTGCTCCACAGTCCCTGTTCCACTTTAGGCTTCATGATCTGATTAGGGCACTGCGTGCTGTCCCTTGGGTTCGGATGTTAAATTGTCCACAGTCTTGTGGGGCTTCCACGCTCCCTACGTCTCGGCTTCCAGCCCGCCCTTGATCCAGCTCCACTTTGACCGTAGTCCCCCAATCCCCCTTTGTTTTTGCCAGCCCCAGGCCATGCTCCGAGTCTCTGTCCCCGAACTGCTGCTTCCCCTTCCCTCTCCCGCTCTCCCCTTTTTCCTCTAACCTTTGGGTGTTGTTCTGCATTGTGTGGCTCTCTTAGTTAAGGTTGCTTCTCAGGGTTTCCCTCGTGGATTCTCCTTTGTTCACAAGGCCCTTCCCAGGCAGTTATCGGCGTTCTCCTCTCATGCCACCATCTTTTCTCCTCCCTCCCTTCAATGTGTCTTGAAATGCTGACCTTGTGCTTGAGAATTCCTTCAGTTTCTGTCCTTAAAAGGTCTTTATTTCTCTTTCATATCTAAAGGATAAGTTTACTGGGTAGAAGAATTTTGGCTGATAATTTTTCTCCTCCAATATTTTGAATACTTTTTTCCATTTCCTTCTGGCTTGTAGAGTTTCTGTTGAGAAATCTGATGATAGTCTGATGGGCTTTCCTTTATAGGTCACAGTGTTCTTTTTTCTGGCTGCCTTGAGGATTCTTTCTCTGTCTTTGAGCTTTGATATTTTCAGTATAATGTGCCTTGGAGAGGGTCTGCTAGAATTCAAGATCCTAAGGGTCCTGTTTCCTTCTTGAATTTGGGGTTTCATTTTTTGCCAAAGATTTGGGATATTCTTATCTATTATTTGTCTGAGCAAATTCTCTATGCCCATCTCGTCCTCTTCTCCCTCTGGAAAACCTATTATTCTTATTATTTTTAATGGATTCAGATGGTTCTTGTAGATGTCTTTCATTTCTTTTAGCTCTTAGGTCTCTCTCTTCATTTCTGTCACATTTCCAAATTTAACCATTTTACTGATTCTTTCTTCCATCTGGTCATATCTGCTTCCTATGCTAGCTATTTCATTTTTCATTCTTTTATTGTGTTGTTTATCTCCAGAATTTCTACTTGTTTTTGTTTTTTTTTATAGATTCAATTTCCTTTCTGAGATCACTTAGCTCCCTCTGTGTACTTCGCCTGTTTTCTTGGATCTATTTGAGTGTTTTCAGATTTGCAGTCTTGAATTCTGTGTAATTTAGATCATATTTCCATATCTTCAAGTTCTTTTTCTGGAGATTTTTCTTTACTTTCTGAGCACCTTTGTTCACAAGGGTATTTATTGCTTTTGGAACATTTTTTTTTCTGAACATGAGAACTTTTCCCCTGGTAGATGTGAAGAAATCTTTCTTTTCTTCCTAGTTAATGTTGCTGCAGTGTCTTACAATACTTTCTCTTGTTTATTTGGTTTCCTCACCGTGGGAGACTTCCTAGAAGGTGGTCCTCTCTTTGACTCAGTTTCCCTGGTCTCTATATGCCTCCTCTTTGGGAAAATATGGTGGGCAATAGTATTCTATACCTCCAATAATTCACTGCAGTCAGAAGCTACCACACCTGTCCTTCAGTTTTTCTAGAACCCTCTGCTGGCTCCACTGTGAAGGGTTGGGCAGGGTTTGTTGGGAAAGGTGCAGGTCTGATTGCGTAACAGGGTAATGGCGGCTTCCTGGCAGCAGCTCACTGAAGGCAGGCTCTGGGTGGGCAGGTGGGGTGAGCCTTGGGGAGAGAGCAGCCAGGCTCTGTGTCCAAGGCCACACAGTGTTCTGATTGGGGCCCCAATTCACTGAGGGGCACTCTGCGCCTCAGCCGCCTACACACTCCCAGTGTCGCTGCTCCAGCCACTGGAACAGCCACCTCCGGCTTCAGTAGCCACCACACACTTCACGGGCCCCCAGCTCCAGCTGCCTGACTCCAGCACTGGCAGCCATATCTTCACTCTGGTCCCCTGCCCCAATCTCTGGCTGCTGCTGGGGCCTTGCTCCGGCCTCCTGCCCCACGCTCTGGCCGCCCTCCCGGGGCCCCAGCTGCTCCCCCCGCCCTCCACCAGGGCCTCTCACCACCATCAGCCGCACCCGCTTTCTCCATCCACCCCGCACTCTGGCGTCAGCGCCTCCTCCTCTGTTCGTTCCAGGCCTCCCACCCGCCCAGCGTCGTTCTGCTCCTGGACCTGCGCCCCCCGCTCGCACCTCAGTCCGTCTCTCCTCTGCTGGACTCGGGGCAGCCTCTGGGTCGGTCACTGGGTGGGTATCCGGGTCACGCTCCACGGCGGGTCTCCACACGGCTCCCTTTCTTTCTGTCTCACTCGCCTCCGTTTCTCCAGCTTTAGGGATTTTCTTGGGTCTCTCAGCCGAGGCTGTGCGCTACTTAGGGATTCTCTGGTTGGATTTTAGTTATTTAAGTTGTTGTCTTTCCAGGAGAGGTTTCAAGAGCTCCTCTCACACTGCCGTCTTGATGACATCTGAGTGTGTTATTTTTTAATTAAAAAAAAGGTTATAAAAGTCCTCTTTATCCTCATTTTATTCCATGGGTTTCAAATCAGAATCCTTAGTGAAACAGCAAAAATTTGGGAGAAATGGTTCATTTTTTAGCACTCTATTTTTTTTTAGAGCCCTCCTCTCAAAGACTTGGGCATGGCAGGTGGGGACCTTCTATCTGCCAAGGAGACACACAGTTCTGTCTGTCTAATCCTGCCTTTGGACCTGGCTTGGGCATGTATTCGCTCTGTTTTTGGATAAGTTCTTGTGTATCTGAGATTACTTAGATTCTGTAGATCTATTCAGACAGAACCTATTTTCAGGATGAATACAACTGAGGCTATTAATCTGTTACCTCAGTAGGTAGGAATTATGATCTCCATCATATGATTGAAGCAGCTCAGAGAAATTAAACAGGCCACTGAAATTGAAAAGGGCTTTTAAATAATATTTTTGGATATTTGAGTTTAATTACCTGTTAGACCATCAGATAGAAATATGTGGTAAATGAATGAAATGAGGCAAAGTGAAATAAGATTGGTCATATAAAATCAGATTTTTTATCATTTTAGTGTTTAAGTTCTAGGTGATTTTGTCTAATTTATATTTATGACAGTGAATGGGGGCAGCTGTTACTTATTGTTGATGATTTGATTTTAAAACCCAAAATTAAGACTGATAATCTTTTAAGTTCCTTGATCCATTTAATTGAAGCAATCCTGAGATTTCAGTGTGAACTGTTAACATTTGCAACTGCTTCTCTGATGTGATTTTGAAAGTTCTGCCTCCATCGATGTATAAGCCATGTAAGCTTTTGATGAACTAGTTGCTTTCCTTCTCTGGGCTTCAGTTTTCTGACCTTAAGTAAATTGAAGTGTTTGAACTGGATAATTACCCAAGTCTTTTTGGTTCTCTGTGGTTCTCTGAAGATTCTCCTCACTTTGGCTCATTAACCCTGTTAATTAAATTTATTTCTGAAACTCCTCTGCATGTCCTCTGAATACTAATGTCAAAATGGCACAAATACCTTACAAAAAATAAAGTGGTTTATAAGTGCAAGTACACTAAATGCTTTCCTGCATTTTATATTGAGTTCTTACTGAAGCTACAGTTTGTCAAGAATTACATAAAAGCTATATTTGTTGGTCTGATTAATTCTAGCCCAGTATTTCAAAAATACTATACAGGAGTCTTAGATTAACATAATGCTTCCTCAGAAAGAGAAAATGATACCCTTTCCAAAATATATTTATTCAGACAAAAGAGAGAAATTCTTAAAAGCTGTTAGAAAATTCTGTAAAAATAACTAGAAATGTAGAGGACTGTTTTGTTATTTTTCATATTTGGCATGTAATTGCACAGGTTCCAAATTGTTCTGAATATTAAAGACTTAGATCTATTGATATAAGTTGCCATATTTACTTCACCCAAAGAGGGAAACTGATCTTCATCATCATTATCAGTAAAAACAAAATTGGTGGTCTCCTTGATGAGTCCTCCCATATGGTATGGTTCTCTACATAATGTAAAATCACAGAATAATAGAATTTCAGAACTGAAATAAACTTTGTATTAGGGACTATGTATTTTTAAAAAGCTCATTGTATTTCATAAAGATTGTTCCAATCTCAATGACAATAAGTTTCTGTCTAACAGTGGAAAAATGCAAGGATATAGTCATAAGCACTCACTTTTCTCTATATTATTTTAAATGTACATACATTATTATTTACTCTATTTAGTATAGTTCTGAGTTTTCACAAATGAATTCATATAATTACCACCAAAATCAAGATGTAGAACAGTTCCATCACCCCCCAAAAATTTCTCATACAATTCAAGTACAGGTATTGTCAATTCTTCCTCCCACCATCAACCTCTAGCAACTACTGTTATGTTATCTCGTTCTATGGTTTTGACTTTTCCAGAAATTCATAGAAATGGAATCAGATAGCATTCAGCCTTTTAGCACGTCTTCTTTCACTTAGCATAATGCACTTACTTGAGATTCATTCATGCTGTTGAGTGTATCACCAAGAAGTTCCTTTCTGTTGCTGAAGGGTATTTATTCCATTGTATGGATATATCACAATCTTTTTATCCATTCACCAATTGAAGGACATTTAGTTTCCCCCCAGTTTTTAGTAATTATAAATATAAAACTGCTATAAACATTTACAAAGAGGTTTTAGTGTGAACATTTATTTTGGAAAGGGGGTAAATACACAGGAGTGGGTTTGCTGGATCTTATGATATGTTTTTGTTGAACTTTATAAGAAATGGCTAAATTGTTTTCCAAAATGGTTATACTATTTGCTCTGTGACCAGAAATACAAGGGTTGTCTGGAAAGTATCCAGCCACATAACTGTTCTCATTGTATTGACAATGGTTGTATTTTTTTTTTTTCTGGACAGCCTCTGTGTATGAGATTCCCAGCACTCGGTATTGCCAATTATGATTATTTTTTATGTTTCAGGATTCCACTAGGTGAGTAGTGGTATCTTGTTTCCCTAATGACTTATAATATAGTTGATCTTTTCATGTGCTTATTTGCTATCCTCGATCATTTTTAGTGAAGTATTTTCAAATAATTTGCCCATTTTTAAATTGAGTACTTGTTTTCTTATTGTTGAGTTTTGGGAGTTCTTTATTCTGGGTATCACTTCTTTGTAGATATATGATTTGCAAATCATTTTTTAGGTGGGTTGTCTTTTATGTGCTTAACAGTATCTTTTGCAAGGCAAAAATTTTTAATTTTTGATGAAATTTATCACTTTTTTTCCTTTTTTGGTCATACATATCTAACAATTCTTTTATTCTTTTTTTTTTTTTTTTAGAATTTATTTTATTCTTTGAAAGGTGAGAGGAAGGGAGAGAGAGAGAGAAGGCCCAGAGCAGTCTCCAGAGTTGTACATTATTAGTTGTGACATAGTTTTGTTCCACCCAGGTGGATGTGGGACTGCGCAGGGCAGGAACTAAATTGGGAGACTCCCACATGGGAGGTGATCACCTTTGCTCCTGTGCCATCATGGAGGCTACCAGTTGTGCCATAGTTCAGCATATAGGGCTGCATGGGCCAGGGCCAGTATTTGATCCCCAGACCCGTGGTTGCAAGGCAAGTTCTCACCTGCTGAGCCATCCCGGCATATTCATTTCTAACAATTCTTTAACCAACCCAAGGTCACAAAAATTTTCTCCTCAATTTTCTTCTAGAAGTTTTATGGTTTTATATTATGCATTGAAGTCTTTGATTCATTTTGAGTTAATGTGTGTATATGTGTGTATGGTATGAGACAAAGTTCATTTTTCTAGATATGAATGTAATACAATCTTTCTAACATATTTAGTGAAAAGAGCATTGTTTCTCTAATGAACTGACTTTACTCCTTTGTCAAAATCGATTGATTTAATATGTATGGGTCTATGTCATGACGTTTTATTCTTTTCCATTGATCTAGGTATCTACTTTTTGTCAGTAACATACTATCTTCATTACTGTAGCTTTATGGCAGAATTTCTCAACCTCAGCACCGTTGATATTTTAGGCTGAATAATTGTTGTGGAAAGAATCAGAAAGTTTGGCAGCATGACCACCTTCTAAGTATTCAATGCTAGAACATCCCCTGAATCATGACAATCAAAAAAGTCTCCAGACATTGCTAAATACCATCTGATGGGAAAAAAGACCTCTGGTTCAGAATCACTGATTTATAATGTATATCTTAAAAATCAGAATTTATTCTTTTTCAAAACTGTTTTGGCTATTCTAGTTTCTTAGCATTCTCACTTAAATTTTAAGATCAGCTTGTTTATTTCTATTAAACAAAAATCCTGCTGGGATTCTGATTGGGATTGCATTGAATCCATATATCAATTTGTGAGAAAGTGACATCTTAACAATATTGAGTTTTCCAATCCATAAACATAGCGTATCTCCACATTTATATAGTTCTCTTGATTAAAAAAAATTAATGTTGTCTTATTTTCAAAATGTTCTGTGTATGCACAAGGGGAGAATGTTCCCCAAACACAATTATATTCTGGAGAATGGGCCCCTTGTTCTACAGGCTTTCCCACTAGATGAGTGTTCTAGAAACCCATCTGCATCAGTGTACCAGCTGGCTTTGTTGTGAGAGGCTGCGTTTGGCTTCAGAAAAAAAATTTATTTTGAGACTCTTCCAATGCATTTGTCCATTTCATGATGGACAAGTTACATGAACAATGTGCAGCATGACAATGCACCTGCCCACATTGTGCTGAGTATGCAACAGTTTTTTACCAAATCAGCGTAAATGACCTCCATGCCCCACCCTCCCTATTTACCCAATCTCACCCTAAGCAACTTTTTTTCTTTTCTTTCTCCAGATGAAAAAAATCCTCAAAGGGAAACCTTTTGCTGATGTGGAAGAGATGAAACAAAAAATGGCAGAAACACTGAAAGGCATCAAAATTGATGACTTCAAAAACTGTTTTGAGCAATGGAAAAAGCATCTGCATAGGTGTAAGAATAAATATACAAGTTATAATATATCAATTTCAGGTTTCTTTGGGTCCTCCTGGTATATATGTATGTATATATAAAATTTTATATATACGTACATATATACAAGGTCTGACAATTAAGTTCATGAACTCATCCTAGAAAAAATGCTACATACCACATTGCTGAATATCATTATAGTTACCTTCAAAATACTCCCTTTGAGAAGCTCTGCACTGATGCCAGCACCTAGTCCACCTTCAAAGCAAGTTTAGAACTCCTTTTTTGGAATGGCCATCAGAGCCCTTGTCATATTACCCTTGATGTCCTGCATGTCTTCCTTTCAATATTTCCTTTATCTTCAGGTAAAGAAAAGTCATTGGGAGCCAGATCAGATGAGTAGGGAGGGTGTTCCAACACAGTTATTTGTTTGTTGGCTACAGACAGTGCCATGTGAGCTGGTACATTGTCGTGATGCAAGAGCCATGAGTTGTTGGCAAAAAGTTTAAGCAGTTAAAAGAATGAATTCTGGGGAAAGCCGGGACGGCTCAGCGGGTTGAGCGCTCGCTTTGAGGCCATGAGGACCGAGGATCGAATCCCGGCTCCGGCCCAGGCAGGACCCACGTGCTGAACTGGGGAGTTCCCACAGTTCGGTTCTCTAACTGTCTCTGTCTCTGTCTCTCTCTCTATCTGTCAAAAAGTAAAATAGAAATAAATATGTACTG
>PVKE010053568.1:0-10009 GCA_004027555.1 Craseonycteris thonglongyai | reverse complement strand
AGTCTCCATAGTTGAGCATTAGTTTTCCATATAGTTTCACTCCACAGGTGGGTGCGGGGCTGTGCGGGGCTGTGCAGGGCAGGAACTGGGTTGGAAGCCTCCCGCATAGGCCTTGGCAAGAACTGAACTGGGGGCACACCCCAGTTCAGCATGTGGGTCCACATGGGCAGGGACCGGGGGGGATTCGATCCTCGGTCCCCGGGGCTTCAAAGCGAGTGCTTAACCCGCTGAGCCATCCCGGCTTTCCCTATTTTATTGTTTTTGACAGAGACAGAGAGAGACAGTGAGAAAGGGGAGGGCCCAGAGCAGTCTCCATAGCTGTACGTCATCAGTTTTCAACATGGTTTCATTCCATACAGGTGGGCGGGGGCCGCACAGGGCAGGAACTGGGCTGGGGGCCTTTATGCATGGGAGGTACACCCCCTTGAGTCAGGGGTCAAACCAGGGGGCAGAAACTGAACTGCAGACCTCCTGCACAGGAAGCACACCCCAGTTCAGCATATGGGTCCACACGGGCTGGGGCTGGGATTCAACCCTCAGTCCCTGGGGCTGCAAAGCAAGCGCTTAACCTACTGAACCATCCGGCTTCCCTAAAAAAATGTTATTAACTGAGAAATACGAAAGAGTAGTAGCAAGGAGATGGCTGGTTGTTGGATTAAAAGTATACTAATTAAGAAAGAAATAAGGAAAAACAGAAAAAGAAAGCAATTTATATAAACAACTGGTCAGGCCATAAAATATTAGGATGAATCATGTGAAGGTGGTCATATTTTCTAGATCAGAAAGGTCAAATGTCAGAAACTTTATATGGTTCAAAGTAATACAATTACCAGAGCTCTTGGAACTCCTTGTTACTACATAATAAATGATATTCACTAACTCATGAATGAGTTTTGTATATACCGTAAGTGTAAACTCTGAATGGCTTGTATTTCAGAACTTTTTACAGTAGTATCCAAAATGGTAACCGGTAGGTGCCAGACTCCATTGTGGGTAAGAAAAGCTTCTGTTTTTATAGATTCAACTCCCAAGTTTCTTTTAAGGGCTGTTAAGGTTTCAGAAGGCATACCGTATTTTCCGGCGTATAAGACGACCCCCTAATTTTACAGTTAAAACACAGGTTTAGGCCTATATTCGCTGTATAAGACTACAGCCTCGGAAGTGGGGGGTCGTCTTATACAGCGAATATAGGCCTAAACCTATGTTTCAACTGTAAAATTAGGGGGTGGTTACTCAGTGTCCAGAGTAAGACCGGCACTGAAACTTTAAGGCTGGGGTTTGGAAGTGTTGAAATAAGTCTGAATAAAGGCAAGATTCAAGAGGGCATCAAGAAAAGTAAAAAAAAACATACTCCATAAGCACTAATATTTTAAGATGCTCAAGAACACCATTATGGAGACAAAGGGATGTATTTTTAACGTTAACGGAAAGTAAAGATATTAAGGCACATAAATAAACCTGTCATTGCAGTGACAATGTACCAGTGAAGTAGGGTGGGAAGATGAAAAGAAAAATAATTCAGGTAAACACTCCAGTATTTAAAAACAAATGGTGCGTTTGGATAGCTAATGTGATAATTTGAATTACAGCATGTGGTATTCTAAAAAGGAGTGCTGCAGAGTTGCCCGTGTGCTGGAAGGTGATTGGTTAAGCTTGTTCCAGTAATATTAATGATAATAAAATATCCTTGCCTACATTTATGGGGGCAGTGGGGTGTTTAAAGAGAGTGAATATAGTGCTCACATTGTTATTAAGAGCTTATACTGCTCCTAAGCACCAGAAAGTCTTTCTGTTAATTAATCATAATCAGCAGAAGGTGGCCTGGAAGGGGACAGCCAGAGTGAAGTGTTTAATTAACCACTGGGCAAAGCAGGAGTTGACATTTGCATTTCAATGCTGCCCCTGGTTATAGATTGACCAAAAGGGGGAGATGCCCGTTGACAAACTTTATCCCACCAACTCTAAGATGAATCCCTTTCCTGTGTCTTAACATCTCTGAAATCAGGATGTGTCTAAAACAAATAACATTTTAGATTTAATGACATATGTGGAGAATTGAGCTAAACCACCTTTCAAAAAGTCACTCTGATCCAAGTCAAAGCAGCTAACCATCAGAGAATTTTAAATTTCCTCCATGTTTCTTAAATAGCCACTAAAGGGAGGCCGGGATGGCTCAGTGGGTTGAGCGCTCACTTTGCAGCACCGGGGACCGAGGATCGAATCCCGGCCCATGCGGACCCATGTGCTGAATTGGGAGTGCCCCCAGTTCAGTTCTCTCTCTGTCTCTGTATCTCTCTCTCTCTGTCAAAAAAATTAAAATAAATAAATAAATAAAATTTAAATAGCCACTAGTATCCTAGACGATACAAAGGACCAGGGAAGGAGACTTATCCTGGTCATCGACATGTTTCCAATGTCTAAACAGACCTCGTGTAATGCTCATCTGGACTAGGAATCTTGCAAGATTCTGTATATAAGAACCTTACCAGTGAGACCCCTGACATTGTTACAAAGAGCACTACTGTGCCTGATGAAAGTCTTTATGAAGGAAAATCTATGCAGACACAGAATTCCTGGTGGAATGGACGCCTGCCACTGATGAAGTAACTAGAGAAACCCTTACAGAAACCTTCCAACACATTTTTATTAGAAAGAGTAAGATTGTTAAATAGAGACCATAGAGAGAGAGAGAGATAGCACAAGTGAGAGCTTGAGCCATGTGTTACCCAATAAAGCAGTCACAATCACGAGACGATTTCAATTTAAATTAATCAAAATTAAAAATTCAGTTCCTTGGTCAAGCTATTTGCCTTCAAGTGTTGAACAGCCATATGTGGCTAGAGGCTACTGCATTGGACAGCACAGCTCTAGAATATTTATGTCACTGCAGAACATTCGACTGGACAGTGCTACTCTAGACTAATATCCGAAGCTGAGTTATACTTCAGCTCTAACACCCAGTACTCGTGAACTTGGACAAATTAACCAGCCTCACTACTACTTGTTTTTTTCCTTGGTGAAGCAAATATGTAATTCTTATCATACTCTCTAGGACGCTGTGAGGATCAGAGTGCCATAAAAAAGTTATACCAGTCAGTGTTGTATTTTTATGCAATTTGTACTTTATTAAGGCGACTCTCATCTTTTTGTATTTTTAACTTTGGTTGGATATTTTTTACTGTTTAAACCCAAGTTTTATGACTTCTTTTCTTTCTGTCTTCTTCAGATAGTTCCTCCAGATATTTTTAGCAAATAAAATGCCTACAGGAGCTGTATGAGTAACAGAAATGAGGGAAGCAGGCTGGGCTGTGGCAAGCTGGAGAAAGCAGGTTCTGTCTACACAGCTTTCGCTGCTACTCAGGAAGTGTTGTAGCCCAACACAGCACCCCTGCTAACCCGTGCTTTCAATTTCCAGTTCCAGTAACCCTTGGCTAACCATGCCCCCAAAATGTTAAATGCAAAATTCCAGAAACAAACAATTCAGTTTTAAATTGCATGCCATTCTGAGTGGCGTGATGAAATCTCACCACGTCCCGGTCCATCCAGGCCAGGACGTGAATCATCCCTTTGTTGTCTCCATGCTGTACACCGGCCCCACCCATTAGTCACTTGGTAGCCGTCCCAGTTATCAGATTGACTGTAGGGGCACTGCAATGCTTGTGTTCAAGTAGTCACCTTTATTTTACTTAATAATGGCTCTGAAGCCATTCATATAACTTTATTACAGTATATTGTTACAACTGCTCTATTTTATTATTGGTTATTGTTGTTAATCTCTTACTGTGCCTAAGTTATAAATTAAACTTTATCATAGGTATGCATGTATAGAAAAAACATAGTATAATAGGGTTTAGTACTATCTGTGGTTTTAGATATCCAACGGGGGTCTTGGAACATATCCCAGCGGATAAGGTGGGACTACTGCACTGATTTTCAAAGGAAAGTCAGAAATTTGGCTTTATATATAAAATCCCCAGTTAAATTTGGTGTTATTTATTTTATATAAATTACTACTCCCTAGTATTATAAAGATGACAAATGACCCAAATTTAGAAAACAAAGCATTTATGCCCTCTTCAACTAAATGCTTGAAAAAGGGGAAAATAATAGAAACTGATATTATTTTTGCATGATTTTATGTCCAAGTTTTACTTGGACATCAATATTTTTTTCATTGCTACTCCATTGGAAAATTACAGGAAATCTGGGGGAGAGCTACAATATTTTATATAAAAACCATAGGTCTCTAGTGGTAAATGAGTTTAGATATTTTTGTAAAAATCCTAAGTGTGAAAGCTTAATGCCAAAAAACAAAGCAACTCTTTTAATTCTCCCAGTAAATTAAGTGCTGTATACTCAAAAGCCCATTACTTTAAAAAGGCTTCTGTACTGTATATGGAAGCATACACAATTTTTTATTCCAAGTGTACTTAACTATCTTTTATTTTTATCATACACCCACGCCAAGGAACCAGCAGCTGTGGCCTTTTTAGTCAGTTGACAATTCAGATATTGATATGAATATATGGTTTATCATATTTATTTATCACTAACTTGATACACTTCATAATTGTATTATAACCCCACTATGTATTGAATACCACGTATGGTTCAAATTACTCAAGATAAGCGCTGTTACTTTAAAGAGAAGATTCATAGGAACTAAAGGTCTTATTTAATAGTTCTTGATAACCATGTTTTTAAGGAAGTGAACAAAAAGTAGTACAGATATATTTAATTTGGCAATTGTATTTTATTAATGAGATCTATCTTGGACAAATACTTTCACTGGGGTTAAACGAAAGTTGTACTAAACTGTTATCAGGGGATGCTGCGATAGTTCAGTGTCTGAGCACTTGACTTGCAATTATGAGGTCCAGAGTTTGATTCCTGACCCTGGCCCATGCAAACCCATAAGCTGAACTGCGGTGCAACTGGTTAACTGCCAGGATGGCTCAGCAGTGAATTTTCTCACCTCCCATGTGGGAGGCCCCCGGTTCATTTACTACACTGCGTGGCCCCACATCCACCTGTGTGGAATGAAACCATGTCACAACTAATGATGTGCAACTATGGAGACTGCTCTGGGCCCTCCCCACCCCCTCTCTCTTTCATCTTCTCTCATACAATAAATCCTAAAAAAAAACCCAAAAAACTGTTATCAATGCAATGAAACAGAACAACATGGAAGTGTTTTGTAATGCATCAATGAGAAAAACTGAAACATCTGTGAACTACATGCCTGAACACTAAATCAAACCAGAACACTAATAATAATAACAATAGTACTTTGCACTTCTAGACCTCACTTCAGAGAAATTTTGGAGTGCTTTTTAAATATATTTTTATTATTTATTTTTATTTTTGACAGAGAGAGACACACACAGAGACAGAGAGAGAACTGAACTGGGGGAGCTCCCAGTTCAGCATATGGTTCCACATGGGCCGGGGCCGGGATTCGATCCCTGGTCCCCGGCGCTGCAAAGTGAGCGCTCAACCCACTGAGCCATCCCGGCTTCCCCTGGAGTGCTTTTTAATATATTTTTATTTTATTTATTTTTGACAGAGAGAGAGAGAGAGAGATACAGAGAGAGAACTGAACTGGGGGAACTCCCCAGCTCAGCATATGGGTTCACACGGGCCGGGGCCGGGATTCGATCCTCGGTCCCCGGGGCTGCAAAGTGAGCGCTTAACCCACTGAGCCATCCCGGCTTCCCAAGGAGTGCTTTTTAAACGCATGTTATTTTTCCATTTTTGAACAAATACGACAACTAAATCAAAGAGTAATAATGGTTTGCCCAGGCCACAAAGTGTGTCAGTGGCAAGCCAGGGATAGATTTTTCTAACTTGTTCAATACTGCACAATGGCTCCTGTTAGCTGTGTCTTGCAGGTTACACGCAAGTCCTAGGAACCTCCAGATCTCATGTGGGCTTCCTACGTTTCTCCCCCTGCCCCAGCCTATTAGTAATAGCAGTGCTTATAAACCGACACTGCCATCCATGTGTGTGCCTGCATACTGCTCAAGCAAGGGTCCTGCAGGGAGACAAGGGAAGAGCAGTCTGCAAGTCTGTCAGTAGCCCTTATCTTCCTGTCTCTAGACAGTGATCTGGAGATAGCCTCCCGACAATTCCAGACCCCATAAAGACTAGTAAACCAAGTAACAAATTTGGAGTGCTGGGAGAAATTAAAAGAAGACAGCAAGGTCATTAAAGAGCAAGGACTGTGAATCACTAGAAAAACTCACTAGCACAATGACCAGCTCTTATAGTAGGTATATTGGTTCCGGAGGGCAAGGCACACATGGGTCTGGGCAGGAGCAGTCCTCATTTGAAGTAAACTTTCAGACTTTTAAAGTCATTCCACTAGTATAGTAGGGCATCAGTTAGATTTCTATAACCTAATGGTTTGAACAAAGTAATCTCTAGCCTGGAATTTATGCAATCTCCTGGAGGTGCAAGATATCACAGCCCAATTCTACTAGGAATGTTCAGAAAGTAAATAAATTAAGGTGAGAAATTCAGTCCATGTGGCTTGAGGAGATGGCATGGGCTAAGTGTTTGACAAATATATGGGTATATGTGGATGGAAAAAATTTGTCATATTGTTGGAAAGTATGATACGAAATAGAGAAAACAGGATTTTGAAAAGTATTCTATTAAAAAAACCCCGTAAAATATGCTATTTCTCCTATAAAGTCTTTTAGAAAACATTAATTTCACACACCACTTACAAGGCTCTTCTTATGCAAAAATTTCCACCAGACACACAATAACCTATCGAGCATGGTCCTGTCCTCAGAGTGATGATGCACAAGGGGCAGCACTCAAGAACTGCTGGAGTTTGGAGGACAAAGAGATCACTTCTATCTGGAAGGCCTTAAACCAGGCTTGTCCAACCTGTGGCCCGTGGGTCACATGTGGCCCAGAATGGCTTTGAATGTGGCCCAACACAAATTCATAAACTTTCTAAAAACACAGAATTTTTTGCAATTTTTTTTTTAGCTCATCAGCTATTGTTAGTGCTAGTGCGTTTTATGTGTGGCTCAATACAATTCTTCTTCTAGCGTGGCTCAGGGAAGCCAAAAGGTTGGACACCCCCCACCCCATTAAAGGATGAACAGAATACCAACAGGGAGAGAGCGGATTGAGGTGGGTGAGGCAGGAAGGGGAAATCCATGAACCAAGATTGAGTCAATGCCACTCAGGGACACACGAGGGGTCTAATCTGCAGGTGCCACAGTGGTGCCCTCTCAATCTTTCTAGGCAAAGGGGAGTGAACTGCAACCCAAGAGCCAGAAACAAGGGTGAGTAGAGACAGTTTTCCAACTCTAAGAATCCAAAGCTGGGAAATGGAGCCAGCCAAGCTATTTCTCCTGTAAGACAAGCTACACCCATGGCGCCTCAAGGCATCCTATTGAAGACTGGAGTACCATCCTGTCCCAGACCCGAGGGGACACAGGCACTAATCTGACACTGCAGAAGGCTGCTCTACCAGGACCCAGTGGTAAGTAGAAGAGGACAGGATTTGAGAACAGTGCCAGAAATCTAAACTGAAGGTGCCCAAATGCCAGGGTGGGTTAGCCTCTACCTCACTACTCCTGGTTAGCCACCCCATCTCCTTAAGGATTCCCCACCCTCCACAGTGGCCCTTTCCTACTTTCCATGGCATAAGTTAGTGGGGGAAATAACATGTGCTTTATAGTCAATTCTGTTGAAATGCATTTATTTCATCTTCCATTTGCTCATTATCAGAAAACAGTTTCTTCATGCTTACTTTTCCCTAGCCCATTATTTTCCTTCACTTTATCCTCAGGCACTATATTAGCTCAGATAGAACCATAAATGATTCCTTTATCTAAGAAATAATTCATGTGTTTGACTTCATTTTCTTTTCTACTGTCTACTTAAATTGTTATCCAGATGCCACCCAATCTCCCTTTCTATATCAAAGTCAAACTTAATGCATATTTGACAAGAAGCAATATTAAAGTTTGAATAATTTCACTAACTCCAAGATTCTCAACACTGTGGGTGTGCATTAGAATCATGTATGGAGCTTTTAAAAACACAGTTGTGGGGGCCCCACCCCAGATCTACTGAATCAGATAGTTGGTGTTGGCATCTGGGCACTGTCATTTAAAAATATGTAAGAGATACACCCTGGTTGTTAGCAAGTACGCTGTGGAAAGGTACATGATTTGGTTTGGCTGACTTTCTGCACACAAATACAACTATTATTTTACCCACCCTTAGCAAAGAGACAACAGTTATTACTGATTGCTTAATATTAATAGAACATGCCAAAGGACTATTGCTAAACAAAATGGAAATAATTTGTGGATTATGTGCATCTCACCTCCTTCCATTAGTGCTAATAATGAGAATCAAATGTATCTTTTCTAATATACTTCTGACATGAATGCTATTTCAATAAAGAAGAAAACTAAAATGCAGTTATCAAGATCGATTTTAAGCTTCCTGAGAGTAGAGACCATGTGTTTTTCATGCTGTAACCAGTTGGTAAATAAGAACCAATCATTTAAAACATGTTCGATGCTGTGTGAGATGCTGGAGACACAAATATGAACAAAACATGGTCAATGAGCAGCTACACAAACCAATTCAGATACAGTAACTATACAATGGCTGTCCAGAAAGTATCCAGCCACATCATATGGAAAATAGAGGCATTTATGGCTGGATTTTTTTCCAGACAGCCCTCGGATACTAAGTGGTCTGGATGAAGTGTTGTTCTTAGAAATAATAAAACCTACCGACTTCTACTGCATGCTTAACTATGTGACAGGCACTGTTCTAGGCATTTCATGTATCACCCTGCTTCCAAATCATCCTGTTTAATTTAGAACCCTAAGAGGCAGGCACTCTTATTTCAACTGTACAGCATGGGGGTAAGTCACACATCCCAAGGTTACTTATCTAGCAAGAAGTGGAAAGCCAAAACTTGAACCGGCCATTCTGGCTGCAGATGAGAGCTTTTAAACACCACCCTTGATTACCTTTCAGGAGCCCGGGTCAGTGCCCTTCGTGCTCAACACACGTTGACAGAAAGAACAAAACAACAAATATTTAACGTGTGCTTACACAGTGTGCCTGAAACTCTTCTTTCTAAGACTCCCAAACACTAAGGCTAAAACCTATGCATGTTTGTATGATTCTTTAAAAGCTTAGGCAAAAGACAAATATTATCTTTCCCTCCACTTCAGTAACAGGATCAGAAGTTAGGTTTTCATAACTAGTCCTCAGATCAGTCCCTGCACATCTCTGTTCCTCTAGTTCCTGTGAGCTTCTATTATTTGGGAGCTAAACTAAAAATGACATGTTTAGGACATTGCTTCCAAGAATTTCCCACATGCCCTATCATGTTACAGTGACACTCTGCTGCAACGAGAGAGATTTGCTTAGAATGAGGTGAGAAAGAGAGATATTCTAAAGAGATGATACTCTAAAGAGACATCTAAAGAAATGATATTTCAGGATGAAAGAAGGAAAAATGTTTCCTGATTCAGGGCTACAGGCTGCTGCCAATGGCTTGTTTTTGTTCCCAAAGATCAGCACACAAAAGTTTCACAGAGCTGGAGGGAAAAGATTTGGAGGTGAAGTTAGATGGGGGTGGGGGATGTGATTCCCATCATTCCTTTGGGAACAGTAGAAAAATAACAAAACCTCTATAAAAGAGATGAGCAAGTCTGCTGTGAAAGGAGTGACCCCTCACATATACGGAGAGCAATTTGCATCTATAGATCTCATTGGTATAAATGGCCTCCTTCAAAGAGTGAAAACCTGAATGGAAAGCCACTATATATCCATGAAAGGCTTTGCCTGCTATTTGCTGAGCTGTATACAGACTAACAGGAGTGGTTAACCTGGCGCACCACGCACTATAGAGATTTTTTTTTTAAGTAGGCTTAGCCAGCTAATCTTGTTGAGATTTCTCTCATACTACTGATTTTTTATTCTCGAAATAAATTAAGAGGCTTCATTCAAAATT
>PVKE010053567.1:0-10010 GCA_004027555.1 Craseonycteris thonglongyai | reverse complement strand
ACAGAGGAGAAGGCTTAAAGACATTACTTAATTTATTGAAGGTCACAAACAGGCAAGGTGGGCTTGAATCTGGGTCTAAGGACCTCAATACCTGTGTTTCTAGGACTTCACAAATCATGGCGTAATCCAGACACAACAGCTTTATCTACTGATTGATACATTCCAATTTGATTTTACACACTGCCGGCAGAAATACTTGTATAGCTAGTGGATTTCACCTTTGAGTGATACACTATTTTTGGAATATGATATTTAGATAAATCAGCATCTCTGCTCAATACTCAATGTATCTAACTGAGTTTTCAACCTTACCCACGGCCATTCCTCTCCCCATTCCCACGGGAATGTCAGTTCTGGATGGTTCCTCACATCCTCTATAACATCCAATGGTAAGCCAATCACAGTATACCTCAGTGAAAAAGCATATGTCTTGGACCCTTATACAGTTAAGAAATAAACCAGTTTCACATAAGTAAAACTCAAACATAATTATAAAAAAACTTTTTCCAAAAGCTCTGGCAACCATACTAGACCTATTGTTCTCTCGACAGCTTATCAAAGTCAGTGTGGTCTCAAGGCACAAGTTTGAATCGGGGCTTCCACAGACAAAAATGTGATCTCACCAAGTGAGTTTCATGAGACCCCTATTCCTATGTTTCTGCCCTTCAAAAAGGCCTTGTCATCCCACTTTAGGGATTCCCAGTGGGCTCAGTGCTAGCCCTAAATGGCATTTTGGAAACCCACAATGATTGGGGAGGACACTATTGGCATTTATTGGGCAGGAGTTAGAGGTCCAGATCTTTAATGTCGATAACCAACTCTATGTCACCTAAGCCTAGAATCTAACTCCAATATATTTATAAACTCAAAGTATTTTTGCATGAATTTATATAAGCTGGATTTTGCAGGAATGGAACTAGCATGTAAATCAAGGGGAAGGTAGTACTTTATTTCATTTGGAACTTTATTAAGTGTTGTCCACTGTTTTAGAAAAAAAAAACAAAAAACCCATGATCAGTGGCAAATCTGGTTGCACTAACTGAGTCCACTCTCCACCTACATCAGTCTGCTGGCAGCTGTCACATATGTGATTCTCCACACAGGTGTATACATCTGACCACCTCATTATGTTTTCTAATAGAGGTGCCCAAGCATCTCTGTCTTGTAATGCTTGTTATTTTGTCATAAAGGGTTTTCACCTTAGTTCTCCTTTATAGTATAATCCAGGCATCATTTTGATTTTTGTTGAAATTGTACAGGTCAATATTATCTATGAATTTCACTTTGGGACATATCATAAAATATTTGTTATAAAAAGAGGACAGATTGGGATCCAAGAGGGCTGAACCACTGGGCTATACACACCAATCAGGAGAACAGGAGGATGCTAGAGCCTTTGCCATCTTCTCGATGAGGCCTCTCAAAGTATGAAGTTGAGCTGAAAGCTGGCATTCCCCTCACCTTATTTGTGAACAGAGGTTAAACTTCTTTGCAATCCAATAAAGGATAATGGTTATGGTTAATACAACATCTGGTTTCTAAATGTTCTTTCCTTCACTCTGTGATGGGATGAGATGATTTTGAGAAGAATAAAGCAATCACTAAAAACAAAAACAGATGTAAATTGGATTGGAGACAATTGCAGCAGTACATCAGAAGTAAAATTTGACCTTGGATTTCAAGTGAGGTAGGAAATGTGGCTTAGAAGGGAGGTTTCTCTTTTTAATGGTTACCACCAGGAAAGGGAAAGATTAACTGTCCTCGAATTTCCTAACTCTACTTTGTTTCTTTAACTCAGTGGCTCCTGCTTAGCCCCCAACCTCCTCCAGAGGGAAGGGTGGGGAGAGTCTCTCTCCAGGTGGAAATTGGGGGTTGGGGATGTCATAGCCTCTATTCATGGCTACTTCTCTATGTAAGCACTATGGTTGAATCCATCATTACACCCCACAAACATGGAACTCTCATTTCCAACCCAAAATCTCTAAAACAGGAAAGAGAGGGAGAGAAAGAGGGAAACAAAGGAGAGGGAGGGAGGGAGGGAGGGGGGAAAGAGGTTGTGCCTCTAGAGAGAAAGGTGACAACAGTAACAGAATTGATACCCAGGACTCGCTTTTTCCCCCTTACTTGGCCCAGAGCTTCTAATTCAGCCACTCTTAGAGAATCTAAAATAATTTAATATAGTTCCTAAACTTCAGATTTCTCAGAGTAGTGAAATTTTCAAAAATAAAAGTAGAAATTGCAAGAAATTGACATAAGGTGGTAAATATCTGTATTTGGCTAACATAAGGACATCAAGAAATAATCCATCATCACCATTATGCCATTACAAGGAAATTCATCTAATAACCTAAATATATCTCAGAATAAAGGGCAGTTTCTTGCATTGAAATTGAATAGAGTTAGCGAAAACTCACCACATTGGCTTAATTTATCCCTTTCATCTTTTTAGTTTATGACTAAATGAAAACACAGGCGCAGTCCAGCATTGAGCTGCTCATCAGCTCTTGTTTGGGTGGATCCTGACATTTGTGCAATTACTTTTATTATCACTACTTCCATTGTTAGTAGTAGGAAAGAGATTATTAACGAAGGATCTGAGATACTCAAGGTAAAATGCTCTCCACGACTTTGTCACACCCTATTCTATGTACATTATGATTCAAGGCCTCAACTTTTCTGACACAGACCAAGTGACCGTCTTTTCCCCTAATTGGACTCTCACTGAGCCAAAACAAGTGAAAAGTACTGTTTGAATCTAAAAATCCTTGCACCACAATGGCAGGCGTAACATTTCAAATCTAACATTTTGTGGCTGTGTCATTATGATCTGTTACTCTTTCTTCACTCCAGCCAAGCCAGTTGAGCTACAAATTTTCCATATAATAATTTTTAAGTGACTGTATGATATTTTTAGGCTGGAAATCTCATATAACACCAAAATGCCAAAATGATTACTCTTGTCAATATAATTGATTCAAGGAAACAACACAAATACAATACTTGTTTGTTATTACGCACAACCTCTTTCTTCTTTATGCACTTTAGTTATTCTTCCTTTTACTTTTAGCCATATGTGTCCCATACTGTATTTTTCTTAATCATCACTGCTCTACCTAGTAATTTATGAAATGGTCCTCAGCCATTTAAATTTTCCATAATGTCAAATATTAGAAATATCCCTGATGTGGCAAATACCTAGTTTGTGAAGAAAAAAAAAAAGTGAACCGATTTTCAAGTCCTTTTTAAACTATGAGGATTTATTTTGAATCTTTTAATATGTTTGTAACCTTATTCCAAATCCCCTTTGGGGTTCCTCCTGCAGGACCCAAAAGTGTGTCAGTCAACTGGAAAAGCAATTTGAGGATCACTAGGACTGATTTTTTGAAAATGCAGTAACCACAGAAACAGACTTCAGATGTTATCCCAGCAAAAGCTGGCCACTCCGTACTTGTATGAAAGATGCCTTCTGTGGCTTTGTACAAGGGCTGTCCTGTGGACATGGCACTTTAACACATAGCACAGTCTATGCTGTATCCTTATCTGACCATTTTGCAAGAATTCTGTGTGTAGACTTGTATTTCCCAGTAAGAGTACGCAGCCAGCTACAGCAACCTAATAAGGAAAAATTTGTCAGTGAAGAGCTTGATGCAAGAGTCTTTTGGGCACATTCATGCTCTCTAGGGTTTATTTATACAATATTAGGAAGCCAATCCTCAATATCAAACTGATAACACTCCAACACTTACAACTAGACACTTGACCAAAGAACCACACACTCCTGGATCATCACACTGCTTTTTACTTGAGAAGTAAATGAATGTGGGAAAACAAATGTGGGTGTCCATGAACATGACAAGTCCATGTGCATTTGGTCAGGATACAAGTATTTTCTCTGAAAATGTGATTTTTGCCCCATGAGCTCAGGGGAGAAGGTAGACAACACTTCTTGAAGAAGCAACCCAGATAAACCTAACTTGGTGCCATCCTTCGAGTAGTTTTCGTGTAAGTGCACACAACCACTTACACTTTCTCATCGGGCCCCCTTGGGACCAGCACTACACAGTTTAGAGACAAGTAGACAGGATTAAAGGTGAAGTCTGTGAACAACAGAACACAAGTTTGTTTTCTCTCCATGAAACTAACTGGCCCTTCTGGGGATCAAACCCATGACCTTGGGATCATTAGCACTCCACTTCAACCATGCCCAAAACAAATACAGGTTAGAAGCCAGAGGCACTTCAAACCACACATAAGAATGTAATCAACAGAGCCACAGGGAAACACCAAAAGTAAACACTTTCTATATAGGCAAGAAGAACAGAAAATTTGGAAAGAGCCTACATTCTCTGAATCCCTCAGTCATCTGAAGGCTTACTGGAAATTTTCACTTGGATACCATCCATCACTTCGACTTCAACCCATTTTCCTCTCTCAGCCCCCACCCCTGAAAGGAATTTATCATTTGGAACTTGCCGTCTATGGCACCATCACTCAGTCAGCCACGTTCAGAAGTGTGAAGATGTCCTTAGCAACACATTTGACCATCCAATGCATATTTATTCCAAAACATCCACTGGGTCCTTTATTCAAACATCTTTCATATCTCTCCTTCTGCCTGTCTACAAAAGCATCACTACAGTTCAAACCTCATCACCTTCTGGATAGTTACAATAACTGTCTATCAGCTTTCCCCTCTCCAATCCATTTTAGACACCATTCTCAAAATTCTGCTTAGCACACCTTTTGAGAAACTTCAATGACTAACTACTCAGTGGCTATTGGTCCAACCTATCTTACATTTTCCCTATAGCTCTTACAATTAAACTATTCATTTGCATTCCTACCTTTGCATATACTCTTCCTTTCCACTTATACAAAGGTTAGCCACCATTTAAGACATAGCCCATGTTTCAATTCTCTTTTCAGGCTACTGTCTTCTTCTCTTCAGAACTCCAGACCCTGCATTTATCAATACCATTCATTAGGAAATTAATTCTCTACTAATCTAGCATTAGTTTTTCTATGCTTTATGTAATACTTGCCTATCAATCATATTGTAAATTCTCTGAAGGCAGGGAGATGGCTTTTAGCCCACAAGTATTTGTTGAATCCAAATGTGTGAGAGATACTATTCTGGGAATGTAGTCATGAAAAAAAATAGACATATATTATAGCAGAGGGAGACGCACAATAAACAAATATGTGAACAGGGTTCTTACAAATAGTAGAGAAAGCAAGAAGACCACATGAGAAAACATGAATTGAATTATAACTATTAATTCACCTCTTTCCTGGGGCCAAGGAGTCTAATGTGGAAGTCAAAGCTTTACAGATTGAATTATTCGTTACCCTATTCTGTCTTGGGTTCCCTTCTCCTCTAGCATTCTCTCCCTTACAAATTCCATCCTATCATCCAGTTTCCTTCTCCAAGCAGTTGCTGCCAGACTAATCTCTCTCTCTTCTGAAATTCAGTCATTATAATCCAGAGCCTGCCAATTACTTCCACCTAGAATTATAATATCCAATATGGCTGTCATTGGATACTTGAAATGTGGCTGGTCCAAATTGGGCTGTGCCAAAGGTGAAAAATATAGACTGGATTTCAAAGACTTAGCATTTAAAAAAAAGCATTAATACTTTGTATTGAGTATATGTTGGAATTATAATATTTTGATGTTAAGTAAATGTGTTAAAATTAATTTCATCTATTTCCTTTTACTTTGTTTTTAATGTGACTACTAGAACATTTTAAATTGCACATGGCTTATACTTGTGGCTCTTGTTTTATTTCTATCAGACAGTGCTGACCTAGATCTACCAACCATTCAACATTCATTGAGCACTTACTGCATACCAGGCATGCTCCTACTTGATGCCTAACTTCTAGTATTGCCAGAACTTCAACTTGGTGAATCTAAACTGAATGTGTCCTTTCTCCTCCCAAGCCTAATCTATATTTTTCCTTTGTTACATCTGTCAATGGCTCTGTTGACAACTGTCCAGAATTAGAAAGTCAGACACATTTACCTTTTCCCATAGATCATCTTTTGCCACATCTTGTGTAGTTCCCTCTGTAGCATTGTCTATTTCCTTTCTCCCTTCTGTTCTTACACCGCTATTCTTGACACCTCTCAAAGGACAATTTATAAGATCACTGCCTCCATCTCTCCCCATTCCAGGCTAGCCTATATGCTGCTGCTATGTCAGTCTTCATAAGCTACCACACCGACACCAGGATCAAAAAATAGTACAGTCTAAGGGACATTGAGAATTCTTGTAGGATACTTTCAAAATAATGAAATGAATATATAAGATTTATAGAGGCAATACTGCCTGTTTACCACAGACTATACATATCTCACATGTATAATTACATTTAATCATTCCAACAACCTTATGAGGGAGATATTGCTAGTATACTCATTTCGCAGTTGGGGAACTCAAGGTCCAAGTAACATGTCCCCAAGCACTACATTAGTGGTGAACCAAGGCTATCTGACCCCAGAGGTCTTGGTCTTAAATTTCATACTATATTATCAAAGTCTTCATAAGCCTGTTCCTCAAAACTTGCTATCCTCTCTAGATCCATAAATGGCACCACAATTCACTCAATGTCTCAGGTAAGACTCCTGAGCCATTCTTAACTTCTCTCTTTTTCTCACATTCTAAATTGCATCCATCAGCAAACTCCATCAGTTCTCTATTATGAACACATCCCAAGTCCAATTTTCCATGATCTCCATACATACATTCTCATCATAAGCCCTGTCACTGTTCACCTGAAATCTTGATTTGGTTCCTTACTGCTGTCGTGAGTTGAACTGTGTGTCCTTCAAAAAGACAGATTCAATTCCTAACCTTCCAGTACCTGGGAATGTGACCTAACCTGGAAATAGAGTCTCTGCAGAAGTGATTAATTAATAAGGAACCACAATGAAATTATACTGGGTCTAAGGTGAGCCTGGTGTCTTTATAAGAGAGAGGAGAGGGAGATTTGGACACGGAGACACAGACACCAATGAGAGAAGGCTGTGTGGAAATGGGAGCAGAGACTGGAGACATGCTGCCATGAGCCAAAGGATTCCAAGAGCCACCCGAGTTAGGGAAAGTAAGGAAAGAGCTTTCCCTGGAATCCTCAGAGGGAGCATGGCCCTGCCAGCACCTTCATTTCAGACTTCTGGCCTCCAGAGCTGTGAGAGAATAAAAGTTCTGTTGTTTTAAGCCACTTCACTTCCAGTAATTTGCTATGGCAGCCCTAGTATATCAACTGCCCTTTCATCTTTCAGGGTCTATTCTTTTTTTTTAATTAGAGTTGACATATAATATTATATCAGTTTCAGGTATACAACATAGTGAGTAGACATTTATATAACTTGCAAAGTGATCCCCCCAATATGTCTGGTACTCCTCTGACATCATAGATAGTTATTATTAATATAATATTACTGACTATATCCCCTATGTTGTACTTTACATACCCATGGCTACTTTTAGAGCTGGCAATTTGTACTTCTTAATCCCTTCCCCTTTTTTACCCACCCCACCAACTCTTCTCCCATCTAGTAACCATCAATTTGTCCTCTGTATCACCATGGTCCACTCCTAACATAGTAACCAGAGTTATCCATTTGACCAAACCTTGGATCAAGACACTCTCTGCTTACAATCCTCCCTCCTGTAATTTGTCAGAGCACTTGGAATAATATCCCAAGTCCTTCCCATGGCTTTCTAGGCCAGATATAAACTCGTCTCTAGTGATTTTCAGATCTTCACCTCTTGAGTCTACTCAACATGCTCCAATCTCTCTGGTCATTCACTGTTGTTACTCAAAAGCAAACGTATACTCCTAGTTCATAATCACTGCACTTCCTGTGTTCCATCCAGGAAGTTCTTCCCCTGGCTAATCGCATGGGTTTTCTCACTTTGTATAGGTTTCTGCTGAAAAGGAAGAGAGGCCCTAAACACCTGAAATAGCATACTCTTACCTTGCCCCATAGCACTTCCCATGCTATGGAACATGCATAGCTCTATGCTATACATGTGCTTATGCATCAGTTTGTGAGTTGACCTCACTGATACATCCCCAGCACCTACAATGGTTTCTGATACATAATAGGCCCTCAGATCAAGATTCACAGAGTGCATTAATAAATGAATAAACACCTGAGTCAGGGCCTGAGGAAAATTTAATAGGATTGTGTGATGGTCCAAGTCCGGGTAATAAAAATATCAACAATAGCAGCAGCAAACATTTCTTGAGAGGTTTCTATGTGCCAGGCATTGCACGAAAGGCTTTAAATATCTTATCACAATTAACCCTCAAAATCACTCTACTAGGTATAAACAACAACATAAGCGAAGCCACGTTAAGATGGGGTTGGAGCTTCCATCCCAGAGGAACTGTCTTGCATGTCTTGTGCCTCAAACCTTTGGAATGTTAAAACAGGGCATAATAACCTTTGGACTAGGCCTAAAGCAACATTGTGTCCCAAAGAACTGTTTGCTAAGATAACAGGAAAGCAGATATTATGACTACCGGACTATGACTACCAGATTAAAAATTAAAAACAAGTTTAGAATAAGTGTCACTATGTTAGTGTATCTGTACCTATAGAAATGCTTTCCTTCTATTGATGTAATTGTTCCCCTTCCCTTTCTTACAAACATTCTTTGCCTTTGTCTCCTAATCAGAACACTATTTGGGCTTCTGCCTGAATCAGTGCTTACAGAGTACCTCTTCTTTTTTATTTCAAATAAATGCTGCTGCTTCCCACTTTGGCTTTTTGTCTTTAGGTTAACAAAAGTAATCATAATTATCTATTGAGCAAACTGAGCTTAGAAAGTTAAGTAGGTTTAACATATATAATAGAAAAAAAGTATGCAGAATCTATACATAATTTCTATAAATCATTATAAAAATACAAATAACCCAGTAGAAAAGTGGGCAAAGACATGAGTAGAGAACATGTGGGAGTGAACATGCAAAATGACTAATAGTCATGTGAAAAAAGTGCTCACTTCCATCTCTAATTAGAAAAAATAAAAATTAATCCACAATGAATGCCTACTTGATGTTGAAGATTACAAATATACGTGATGCCAATGTGATCACTTGTCTCCGTGGCTATACTCATAGGTTGACTGCACTAGAGAGAAAAGTCAAGGTCTTTGTTAAACACAACACTAAGTTTTACTTTCTCTCAACCTTCAGTCAACTCTTTACAGCCAGTCAAAAAATGTGTGTTCTATCGGGCATTTATTTTTTTGAGATCAAAGAATTATTTGGGGAATATTATTTAGTATCACTTCATTAAAACTGTCCTGGAAGCTTCCCTATCACTTAATTGAGCAGTATTCTTTTTGTTTTTATAAAGCAACCGAGAAACAATCTGTATAAATAGATTACCTGTTACTGTTCTCTCTCCATTCCTGTAGCCATCAAGCCTTCCCATTCTGCCTACGAGGCCTTTCTTCAATTTGTGATCTTGTTCCACAACTGCCACTGTCACTTGGGCCCTGCACATCAGTGGGGCCAAAGCTAGTCGCACATCTCAGAGCACTACTCAAACTGGGTCAGAACTTCTAGAAATTGCAACTGTATAATCTCCATTTTTATCAGGTTCCTTGAGTAATACTTTTTCAGTCAACATCTGTCCATGTTTGGAATGCATGTTACAATATGCAAGTTATATTTTTGGTCTTCCTGACATTACAAATAGAAGCACACACCCGCCCCAACCTAACAGAGAAACAAAACAAAGCTGAGGAAGTAAAATTAGGATTTCCATTTCTGAACCAATACCTTATCTTCAGAGAGGACGGCTTGAGTCAAACGTGCACAAGGCCATTTTGTGAGTAAGAATTAATGTTTGTGGGATGAATAAATGAATGGATAACAGTTGAGCACAAGGAGGGGGTGAGGAGAAGCTGCATGCAGTAGTCATAGGTAAGAACCTTGCCTATCCTCTGTTGGAAAGCTGCCCAGGGGAAGAAATGCCCAAGGCTCAGGA